>JAOPTO010002448.1:40027-93404 GCA_033822845.1 Tetrapedia diversipes
TAAATGATGAAATTGATTGAGGTGCGCGAATTTTATATTATTCTGTGAATATTTTTAGTTGATTACGATATCAATACGCATTTCACTATTCAATAATATATTTATATATATACATTAAATATTAAAAAATAACAATTTATTCAGTATATAACATTGATTTATAAATATCATAATATTTCGTCTGTTATCTTACAAATTTATAACTAACAAGTGGATATTCCATTCGGATTAAATTTTCTTTCAATAACAAGTTCCATCAATTTTACCGATACATATTATTTTTAATTGAAGAACAGATTTTCTTTCTTTCAAATAATTGTTCAACATCGATTCTCAGAAAAGTATAATAAAAGGCATAATAAATATAATATAACTTCTTCTTCTTAACTCAAAGGAAGTTTAATTAATTGTGTATATTGTATATCAAAGGGATTTTATCCGTTTAATAAAGTTATTATTATTATTATTAATGTACCGATTCCCTTGACGTTACAAGGATTAATTCGTGTAAATGAAAAAGTGAATAGAAAACGAAACAAACGATCCCCTGTACCCATAAATTCTCCTCGCATCGATACAAAGACCCTTCGAGAAGATCATTATAATTCGTCGACCCGGTATGACCCAGTATTTGTAAAAGTAAATAAAGAAAAACGCGAGGAAAATGTAGGTAAAAAGAGCAACACACCTGAATGTGATTTTCGCTGAAAGTACCCGACAACACGGATACGTAAAATGGGCGCTAAAAGGTTCTTTTTAGATTCATTTTAACAGCAAGGGTTAAAAGTAGAGTGTGGATGTGGGGCGGGGTTGAAGTGCTTTCCGCTATTAGTACGAGAGCGATTAGCGATCGGGACGTGAGAACGGAACATCTGATTGCTGGACGTCCAGCTTAACGTCGAAATGGTCTAATCCTACGTATATCTTGCCAACTACTACACCTTGCTGCACGTACCAGCGTTATCCTGGCAGAGGATACAACGCACGCGCTAGAAAGGTGCGTTTTAACCGCTCGAACTTCCTTGGAACATCGAGCGTGGTGAAAGTTAAACAAGAATATCGACATCATGTAAATTCGTATAACATTGCGGGGAAAAAGTTGGATAAAAAATGGCAAGGATATTATTCTTGATCCTCGAGCGTACGTACTTTATAAAATTCTGTTGATCAAAATAGCGGGTGACATTTATAAATTTTTAATTCAATATCTATCAAATTTAATCATCAACTCGCCACGGGAAATCGAAATGCCTCTATGAATGCCTCTTCCTCATTTGCCGATCGCAAAAGCAATAAATTTCGTTTTAATTTGCTGGTTAAAATTGTGTGCTGAAAATGTTACGGTATAATAAAAAAAAATTGTGGAATAGGTAGAAATTATAGTATTTGAACGATTCTGTAGAATCAAAATCACACGTTGAAAGTTAATTTTGAACCGAGTTGTGCTGGAGTTTAAGGTTACCCTTGAGTGAAATTAACATTATTCTTGCATCGTTTGCTGAGAAACACACAGGAAGCTTTAATTGTAGATCTTTTGAGTGGTTGGTTTGTTTTGATCAATAGGTTGTACACAGCAGGATCTTCACCGAGCATCCTGATTAAGGGGAAACCAGCTCGCTAATCCAAGAATCTATTATGGTTGCTCTGGTGAACATTCGACTATTAATGCGGTACGTGAATCAGTGTCAGCGAAATAGAAAATGAAATTAAATCATGGACGAATAATTAACTTCCGAATACAATTCCCGAAATACTTAACCCTCCGAAAAATTCTCGAAAGAGTTAACCTTTTGCGCTCGAAAGACGATTCTCAATCACCAAATGATAATTTCGTGAATGTTCAAATCCAAGGGGTTAAATTGTCACAAGAGTAAATTTTACTGTATTGCTTAATTAAATCAAATGATATAAACGAATCTTAATCAATAATTTCAATAATCAATTAATCAATAATCATCAGTATTATTGGACGACTATGAATTCAGAGAAGCATAGTGAGAGTTTTTATCATTAATGATAAACGTCCATTCCATTATTTCAAACAAAATAATAAGCAAATCTTAATACAAAGCTGAAATAAAATCAATTCACACAGATTCGTAGTTAAATATGCAACCTGAACATCCCCTACCTAAAAATTAACATACACCTCATTCACGAGTCGATGAAATTTGTTGAATAATTTTTCAGCAATCCCTGCTGAAATTCGTAACACGAATCTCAGACATGATTTGATAGATAACTCATAACTAAGCACGTAACACGGAAAGGTTTCCGTGTCGAATCCCGGGGCTTAAATCCGGCGAAATTAATCGCGCGGCAAATTGTACACGTTGTGCTACAGCAAACAGCCAGAATTCAGCTGGATTACAAGACGCGCTCCAGGACAACGCGCGGCCGTATTCAATTCGACGCGGGGTAAGTTGTATACAAAACTATCGTCACCGGGTTACATTATGCCACGCGGCGGCATGCCAGCTTTTCCGCTCGTATCACGGCAAACAGTTTAACAATAATAACTTCCGCGTCAAAGTGACGGTGCAACAGCAATAACTCTCTTGTTGAAAGTTGGAGCCAGTCTGCGACACCAGCAGAGAGAGAAAGAGAGAGGAAAGAGAGAGAGAACGAGTGAGAGAGAGAAAGAGAGAGGAAAGAGAGAGAAGGGAGAGAAAACGAGTGAGAGAGAGGAAGAGGGAAAGAGAAAGTGAGAGAGAAAGAGAGAAAGGGAGGAAGGTGTGTGAGAAAGGAGAGAGAACGAGTGAGACAGACGAAAGAGAAAGAGAGAGAGAGCGATAGAGAAAGGGAGAGAGTAAGAGAGAGGAAGGAAGAGGAGAATGAGGAAGAAAGGAGAAAGAACGAGTGAGAGAGAGCGCGAGAGTAAGTGAGAGAGCGAAAGAGAGCGGGAGAGAGGATGGCGAGGGAGAGAGGAGAACAAGAGAGAGACAGCCAGAGCGAGAGAGAGAGAGAGACAGAGATGGAGATTATGGTCGACGCGTGTTTCTGTCGAACGAGAATTGTATACGGCACGTTGCTGGTTGGTAGGAGCCGCACTGTTGGCCGTAATGACAGATCGATATGCGTCTCAACTAAATGCAATCTGTTTCAGCATCGGTCTCCTCCGGCGCTTCAATTTCGATTCCGTCTAAACGCGAGCCGTGCTTGCACTGGCACGTGTAAAGCGACTCGATGCTTGCAGCGACGCAGGACCTCTGCACACACGACATCCTCTATCCCTCCTCTATCCCTCCTCTCTCTCAATCTCTCTTACACTGTGTCTCTCTATCAACCTCTCTTCCTCTCACTCTCTCTCCCTCTCCCTGTGTACCAACTTGTTTGCCTTCGAGCATAAACAGACGAGACTACGCGTATATCTATTTGTGTTGGTGAACTTGGACGTCGGATTAAGCGGCGAGTTTTCTACTGGCGATTCTTCGCATGCTCCGTTTGAATTGTTTTTTTGCGGGGACGTCCCGCAGTTTCTCGATGTTCACGGTGTTTTTTAGTAGGTGATGATTTTAAGTAGAGGTCATTGTTTTGAGTTGACGTTAACCGTTTTTGATTCATAATGAAACGACTATGAACGAGTGAAAGAATTGGTTACTCTTGATACTTTTTGAACTTTTAACGCTGGATGCAAAATGTATGCAATTTCAACCGTTCGTGCGAGAGAAAATTAAATCAATGTATGATTTAATAAAGCTTGTTTTACTGAATATTTTATTTATAATGCGACTTAAAATATGAAGCCTGTGATATTATAATTAATAGGATGTATAGTGTGAAAAGATTAAGAGATATAAAATTTTGTGTTCCCCGAAATTTAAGCAACTCTAGGTTTCATTTTTTCAGTTATTATGCATAAATACACTTAAGCTTTTCAAGCATCATTTTCATAATATTAGAAAAAGGTGATCCATTTTTCTAGCAGCAATGTTTGATTTACTTTAAATCAGTGAATTCGCGTAAACGGTTTTCAAGATTTAGATAGATTTCGTGTAGTGGTTTTCGATTACTCTTACGATAAAATTCGTGTTTCGATTTGAACTAAATTTAAATTCCAAACGGTTTCTGTGATCACCGAGCTGATATTTTGTAATTTTTATCCTTTTCGATCCTCCGAATCGCCATAATATTCGTGCAACTACATTTTTTTTTTTTTTCAAACTTTTCCATCTCTGCCAATACTAACCGTTACGATTTCTAAATATTGTACAATTTCGATATTTCCAAGCCGTTTCTCTCGATCGAAGCTGATAAAAAGATTTTTCAAACCTTTGATCGGAACCAATTTTTTAACTATCCTATATTTCTATATCTTCAAGCTTGCTAAAAACTGAGAAATTTTTATCGATTCGAAGGTCCCAAATATTCCGAGCTGTGCCAATTCCAATTACAAATCGATCTGCGTTAGGTACGCCTGAATTCCAATTTTCTCAAAAAAAAAAAAAAAAAAAACGTTCGACTCGCGTAAATCACGAGCTACTTGTTCCTAGCCTGTTTCAATTCGCACCGCTTTCGAATCATAGGATCTCTCAGCCCGGACCAATATTAAATTCCAAGTTCCAACGATCATTCGATCTGTGTCAGTTACCAATTCCCTCGTCCCCTCTCTTTTTCCTTTTATTTTGATCTCTAATCTCGTAAAATTTCCCTCTCCACTATACCTATTATTTCTCTTCAAAATTATTAATGCTGTTATACGTAGTCCAGAATTATTATCTTTTAATAATTTTCATGCTCCTTCAAGATATTTAAGAAATTTTTAAATCTTTTTACCTGACCAACATAATACCACACGATTTGTATCAACTAACTCGATCAACGGAATTTGCATTGTTGCGAACAATTACTCGTTTAATTTTCAATTTTTTGACAATAGTATCATATCATTTAACATGTTCGTCGCCCAACGTGATTCGGCTGAGTTTCTGGCTGAACCCAAATCCGATTGCATAGAAAACTGAGGTAAGAAAATATAAAAACAGCAAAAATTTTAACTTTTTATTTTTCTTTATGTATTTATATATTTATTCCATTGAATTCCTTTTAAAATTCCAATTTAAAATCTTATTTAACTTTAAGAAAAAGAGAGTCTCCGCGACGAACATGTTAAAAACCAGGTTTTCAACCTATAAACAATTAATTTACCTTTATCAATATTCCATTAATTATTTTCTTTTATTCATTGTACAAAGGATAAACCTATCATGTTTCTCTCCTGTTATACTTCCGCTTTCAATATCAACAAATGTAAAAAATTCGGTATTTCTTTATATATGCACTAATGGGTTCACCAACCCATGTCAATAAATAAATAATTAAAAAAATAAATAAATAAATGTAGCTGCAGTCACATTTTTATATGTTTTTTCGTCTCGAATTTATTTCAAATTTATTCCGAATTTTCGAGCACTCTTGCCGCGACTAATGCCTTGACGGATTCTGTGCGCCGCATTTCCGGTGCCCCTCGACTCGCACCGAACTCTGCGTTTGCTGCTTTGATGTTTGACTTAGCCCATGTCTCGGCGGTTAGGCAACTGATACCAGACCACGATGGTTTGACACACAGACACGACAGCGGCGATTAATTACAATTAATCGCTGGAATAGGTTATGTTTCGTGCATCGAGGGGTTACTCGAAGCCCGAATTACTCGAGATAGCTGGCTGAACACGCAAAAGCAGGTAACCCTTGTTAACGTGTGTAATCAAACGCGATATACTTATGATTCACAACTCCGCGCGCCCTCTGCCACGTGTTGTTCCATGTAAATTATAGCAATTTAATCTCTTTCAACCCTTTGTAATCGGATTTCGTTTGCGGTCACGAAAACGAAACTCGCGGCAGCACACGGTTTCTTATTTTAATCAAGTCACTTTATGGAGAAGCAATAACACAATAATATTAAAATCTTAATATTTAATTTTCAAATTCGTTTCATTGTAACGTGTAACAGTTCAATGGTTCGGTTCTTTTAATTGTTAATAATTATATTTTGTAGCATATTCACTTGAGGTAGATGCAATAATACGATATTCAACTTCCAAGTTAATTTAAATCTTCATCGAAATCCAAATACGGCGTATGATCATTAAAATCGCAAATAACAATAAAAGCTAAATTCTTCTCTCGATAATTTCAATCGTAAACTTTATTTACCATATATGAATTTTCATGCAACGTTTTGCGTTAATGCACACTTGGCGATGGTAAATTAAAAGATAATAAAATGGCACGTCGATGTGTGCATGATTAATTACCCGACGAAACTGTATCCGATCTCGTTGCAATTCGGACGAGCATTTTCCGCCGAATTTCCGTATCGTTCGCCACGCGTTAACACAAGATCTTTCCTGTTTATTCTCCGCGATGGAATACTCTGAACAATATTATTTTACCTACTCGCACGGGAAACCGGTTGGCCTATAAAATTACTCGCCGTGACGCCACGATATCGTAAGTAAGTTTATCAAACTCGTATATCGTTCTGACCGCAATATCCTTCATAATATTCGCTGTTCGCAACAGGAACATTCAAAGAACCTTGCTCTTTCCTTTAATCCACCTCAGACAACGTTCCCCATTTACTTTCGCGTTTCAATTGAGAATAAAAGAAAGCAGAGCGAATAAAAGGACGAAAAAAAAAATGAAACAAATAACAGATACACCAAATTTGATACGCGATTCATGGTAGACTGGATTTCGAAGCGTTGCCGCGACAGTAAGGCAATCACGAGAGCCGGTGGTGCCAGCGAACGTGTTAATCAGATTTGGCAAAAATCGCTATTCAGTTTTTATTTGAGCTCCCCGCCAGCCTCCGAGGAAGGGAAAACATCGCCTGGCCAATGAGATCGCCGGAGATTTCCATTTAAAATTCGAACAAAGCCTCTCCCCCGTTTTGTTTAAACGTCAGGAGGGAAACAACGATCCCACCCCCGTTCAATTATTCGATTCGCCGTCGAACAGAATGAGACAGGTGAACCGATATTAATGCAGTCGCGCGAATAAAAAAGCCACCTGCCCGACGAGAATATCGGACAGAGTATTTTGTTCGTCCAACAGAATTTAACCGACCGTGAAGGAGGAAATTAATTACGGGTTTGTCCAGTATTGTTAACGGGGAAGCGATTCGCGACGGTATCCTCGACTGTGTCGCATCTGACGATACCGCCATTTTTACGGCACGCGACGACGATCTTACAGCGGATGATCGAGAGGCTCATATACAGAAAAAAATTACGCCTGGAAGATAGAACTATGAGGGAACTGTTAGGAGGGATCAACCGACGACCTTTCTCGCAAGTGGTCGAATCCGTCACGGTTTCTATACACAGGGAATTTCTTTATTTATGATTAATTTCCTCCCTCACCGTCGGACAAGGTGTTCGAAGTTAGATGAAAATTGAAGGGGTAACTCTGTGCAACATTCTAAGACGAAAATAAAGAGTAACAATATTGCGTTTGACGCTTTGTTTATTAGTTATAAGCAATTGGAAGAATGGGCTATTTACGCCTGAGAGCAGGCAAATGGAGCAACACGGTAGGTAACGTCACTGACTGTAGAATATCGCTTACCATACGTATCTATATATCTGTATTATTCTATGTAATATTTTATATCTTTTATAATTTTACTTATGTTATATGTTTACATATTTTGTAACTAGTATTGTTGATATTATTAATATTATTAATTGCATAATAAATATTGGTATACTTTTCACGTGTTATATATTAAAAACTTGAAGAGAGACGAAATTAAAAGATATAATTTATTAGAGACTCTGCAAATGTTAGATATGTGCAATTCGGTCGTCTGAGACCTCTGGTGGTTACCTTCGCGCGTTTGTTCTGTTCTCCCTTCCGCTGTATATTCGTTAATGTTGTAACTTGTCAAATAATTAATATAGATCTACCATTACTATCTAGAAGCCTTTTGTAAGAATCGCTGACAGCAAATCACAAATATACAAGCGTCAACCGCTAGGATAGGAAAGTGGAACTTTCTGTTGTACCTAAAGGGTTAAGGCATGAGCCTGCTAGATAAACCTTACCGATGAGTCCACTAACAGACCCCGGACGAAACACCGCTTTTTGATTCCATTTCCTTCTCACTCTCTTCCACTATTTCCACCACAATAGCCACAGAACGCATGAACATCGTATTCGAAGAGTCATGCGTACGCTGTTCTGGCTCGACGCACAACTGAAGCGAACGAAACTCAAGAAGGAATCCGGAAAAACTGGAGAAAATGCAGCTTCGTAACAAAGGTCTTTTGTGTGCAACGAACGTTATTCCTCCATTGAATACTATTACGAGCTGCACGCGGCTTTGCAGCTTCTCTTCTTGCGCGCATTCGTGAGTTTCCACCACTTCTGAATGCAATTACTTCCCCCCCTCCTCGTTCTCCTCGTTCCTTCAATACCTCAACCGTCGGAGTCGTTAAGAAAATAATTTTATTAAAGGATCGTCGATAGTCCCGGTGAATATCACGACCATGAATTCGTTCAGCTCACCGTACAGAAGAATTCGCCAAGCTCGAGGAAAGTTCGGTTACATCTTTCACGGTGCACGGTTTATTATAGCCTGGATCGTTTTCTATTTTCCGGGATCGTAAAACTTCGACTTTTCCGGGCGGTAAAACCACGGGGACTCCTCGACTGTTCACACGCGAACGTGAAACGATCGAAAACAATCGCGGCACGATCATCGGGACACGGGAATATGTAAACGTGGGCTGGATTTCGTGGACCGTGTAATTAATAAAGATTTTAATTAAATCACTCTATCGTCGGCCAGATCCGACGTTTACAACCGCATTTATCTTGCTCTGCATCGTGAAATAAATGATACCGCGTTACACGCGGTGTTAGTTACGGAATTTAGGTCAGCCCGCCGGGGAAACGGGCGCGGAGGCCCGGCTAACGTTTACGAACCCGCCCTCTCCCCACGTGTAATCCGATTTACTTTTACTTATCACACCGTTCAAACACTTGGAAATATTTGCATCGCGGCCGTGCACCCCGCCTGCCTGGCGCAGCGACAGTTCTGGCTGGCCTGGCAATTCGGCGTTTCGCGTTGCGAAACTGTTTTGAAGTAATTTACCGTACCCGCCTCTGGCTCGCGACGCCAAGAACACCAGCGGTTGGAATTGTTCCGCGCGTAACCGTACGTACATAGTTGATTTTCAGCTGAATAACTGCGATAAACGTTGCTGCGGTCGAGCCGCGTGCACATGTTACGCGGAATACAATTGATGCAAAGCAGGGGGGAGGGAGGGAGAGGGTGGATGGGGAATTTGAAATGCTGAAGTGCGCAAGATTTTGCGGGAGAACGAGGAGGGAAAGGCGATGGCGGAACGTTTAAAACCGCGGTCGGTTTGCTCTACACCGGGGCTTAATGATCCCGGCAAGCGTTCAACTGTTTTCAAACCGGAGGAATTAAAATGGAACGATAGCACACAGCTGCAATTATGAGCTCGCTGTGAATTCAAGAGGCGCGATAAGCTTCCCGGCTATTCGAGAGGGAATTTACTGCGAATGTAACAATTATCGTTACGCGAACTGTTTCAGACCTGTATGAGCGAATGGTGTCATGGATATGTCGAAGGAAAATAAACTGAAAGTGGATTCGATTGGATTCTGTGGTTCGTAATTCGAGGCTTTAGATCTGGGATCCACGATCCGTGGCAGGAAGTTCATGATGCAAGATCTCGCGTCCAAAGATTATTGCCTATGACCCAAGATCCATTGGCCAGGTCCACAATCCAAAAGTTGGAGTCCAAAGATCACTGACAAGATTCGATGATTCATAGCCCCCAGTGCATGATCCAAGATCTGGTATCCAAAGATTACAATCCGTGGACCAGATTCCAAGTCGATGCCCAGAGTCCACGATCCACGATTCATCGCGTGAGATCCAAGATTCAGAACCTGAAGTTCAAGTATCACTGTCTAGGGTCCATCATTGATGGTACATGAACCACAATTCAAGAACTGAAGTCCGAGGACCACTGCTAAGGATCCATAATCTTTAGCAGGTGATTCATAATCTAAGATCCAACATTCAAAGCGTCCAACATTGAAAGTCCAATATCAAAGCATCAGATTGAAGGGAATACATGGAAACAGGATCCATGCTTGAGTTTAGGTATCATTTATATTAGATTTCCTATGTCCATGATTATTTGATATGTTTCATGATTTCTACATCTCCTCTATCGTATTTTACATGATTTGGTTCGTTATCCAGAGATTCTTGAAAGTCCCTGAAGTCCAGCAACTGTCTGTATCATGTCTCCCATGCGTGATATAATCTACTGCGACCTCTATTAGTCCAAGGCCACACGCATTCTATATCGGGAGGAGTCCACAAGTCACTTGTATCGTATTCTATGAATAAGCAGCCTATATACATATGTATGTATCTGCTGTACCAGAAATCCAGATCATGTTTGCTTCGAAACTTCCTAAATTAATGTGACCTTCGTTGACGTCCGGAACGATCGAAATCAGGTATTACAATACCCTATTTGATCCTGTAATTCCAAGCCAATTAGAATCGAGCCCTAGGACTTCCCAGCATTTGATCTCTGGTTCAACATCTTCAAAGTGATGTAGGTACAATACGTTCGTCGTCCATAGAACTATAGCCGTTAGAATTACGTACAGATCAAATGATTAGCTATTAGAGAATTTATACAGTTCCAATATAAGTTGGCAAATGGTAATGCGTCTCCGTGAACGTTAACGTTCGATTACAATAATATTGTTTCCCTTTCCCGGGAATATAACCCTGTTCGGATAATTATCTGTTTGTACCGTACATCTGTGTATACAAACACGAACGTGTGTACGTTTGCTTGTGCACAACGCTCGAATACGTGTACACATATTTATGCACGTGATCTTGGAATATATGGCAACTCAATTGAATCGTGGAACCGGCAATACTGCCGAAATGACTTTAACCCCTTAACGTTGACCTCGATACACACAGCCGTGAGACCGTGTGCCACTCTAAATGTCGTCTATTATTGAAGCTGTGTAATATAGATCCCCCGAGATGTAACCGTGCCAGTCCATTACGTGTCGCGGTTTATAGAGCGGTCGAAACTCTTATTAGCACGCATAAAGTACAATCCGACCGTCTAAGAAAGCACCCACAATGCCCTGGGTTTCCGGCCCCTTCTAAACGGGTTACGCCAACAACAATAATGATCGATTTCCGGTCAATACAGATTGAATGGGAATTCACGCAATTTGAACGCTGCATATCGTCGATATAACCTCCGAATATTGGAGTTCTATTATTAAACGAAAATCCACGGGCGGGCGAGGCGACAAAATTAAAAAGAAATATCGATTATTGATGAAAATTGCATTTTCCGCTGGATTAAACGTGGTTGAAAATTATTTGATTGTAAATAAATTTCATCAAGCGTTTTACTAATTTCTCGTTCACTCATTACGTTTGACCGATTTTTATGCTGTAACGGACAGATTACACGAGATTAACGCTATTCCTACCGACACTTCACGTGTACTTATTCTTACCGTGACATTCCCACGTAAGACGGACTACAAATTTTTCTTAGAAAATAAACAATGAAAAAAGGAGTGAATATTGAAAAATGTGTTATACGTATATATAGGAAAGGTTATAAATGAAAAAAGGAAAAGAAAGAAAAGTGAATAAAATAATAAATATACGCGTATTTAATAAAACTAAAACGAACACAAAATAACAATCTACGCTTATGCTTCGCAAACTACGCCTATGCTTCGTAAACTACACAGTTCTTTGCTCTACGCTGGCTACTTAGCTTCTCACTTCACCGTCCAATACTTTCTGCCCCGCGCTCGCATTTTCCCCGTCATATATTCTTCCAAACACTCGTTTCCTTTCATTCTAATTGTCAACCTTTCTCACTCTACGCATTCGGTCACGACAACCCAGAATTTCTCAGTCGCACTGTTTTCTCAAGTTCTCATCTTTCACGCCTTAGAAACATTCGAGCCCAAACATTCTGCGTTCACGCGACAATCGCCCAACTCAAGTATTCTTCCAACTTTTCCAGCCTCGCATCCGCTCGATCACATTCCTACATATATTTGAGGAAAAGTCTAAAGTTTAAAGGCGATTCAATTACGTTGCATCTATGAAATTCTAATCGAAATTTTAAAAACGGTCATTTGACCGGTTGTGGTAGGAATAGTGTTGATCTACGATTTATTCCGTGCGCGGACGAAAATTGACGCGAAACGAAATTTTCAAACGACAGCCTATCGACGGGGAAAGTAGCAAGGATTTTAATAATTTCAGAGTTTCTAAAGGGGGTGACGAGGAGGGTTGGTTATGGTTTAGGATGCTTGGACAAAGGTCTCGTAAGCCAAGATGGCGCACGGTCCACGGGGTATGGATAATGATGTTTATGGAGCGAGTAATTCGATGCTTTCGATGGTATAGAACACGAGCGTAATTAGAACCCGATGCACGGCAAAATTAGCGGACGGTTAATACGTATCTAATATATATATTTTGTAATAGATTTTGGAAACCGTTTTAACCCAATAAAATCTTAATTTTATGCCTGCTAACTGGAACATATTTCGATCCCGTGCGCTGTTTGCCCGGATATCAGTAAACAATGAATCGTAAATTAATTCATTTTGCCCGAAGCAAATGCGACCGCATTAGTATTATTATTATTATTATAGCCACAAAATTATAAAAGCTTCATCAACGAGCAACCTGTTTGTTTAAGAAAAGCGGTCATGCATTTTTCACCATCGAATCAACTCGCTTTTGCTCTATTCGAGAAGTTAACCCTTTGCGTTCGAGAGGCGACTGTTAGTCTCCAAATGATAGTGTAGTATCGTAGTTAATTTTAGAGTTTAAGAGAAAGTGAGGGATGGACAGCGAGAGTTCAGGCCTGCTTGAGGCCCTCGGAAAATGCCCAAATATGGTCACGTTTTTGGAATATGCCCAAATATGGTAATACTCGAGGGACTTTTCTGAGATACGTAGTGGGAGAGTGGCCAAGGGCCAGCGACAGTTTTTTCCGGCAAAAAGGGGCAGAGTTGACCGAGACGTTGTAGCATGCAACAGAGTCGTGCGAAAAATCAAATGTATACATAGTATTGTAATTACATTCCCTTATTTACACCAATAAATAAATTTTATTATTATGACACTAGTATTGAAAATTTTCAGACTTTAGTCAATTTGTTTATTAGTCAGATCTGGAGGTTAAACAGTCGTATATGTAATTTTAGTATACAACTTAACTAAACTAACCTGAACCTAACCTGAACCTAAACTAAATGAAGTTTAATATAAGTGAATCTTAGTAAATATTTTGCACTTGAAAATCTTTGAATTTAATATCGTTAGACGACTAACGGTCACCTTTCGAGTGCAAAGGGTTAATACACTTTGAAGCTTGGAAAAGATGAGTCTGTCACGTTATAAATGATAAACTTCAAGCATAAAGGGTTGTCGTGTCGGAGAAGCTGATTTTTAGAAAGTCAGACTCTGCAGAATGCATATGCGTGTCAAAATGATAGACAACGAACAGCATAGCGAGTATTATGGATCCAGAGAGATGAGAATGCACCTGAGGGATGATAGGTACGTGAAAATTCGAAGTGTAAAGAGAATAGCGGATGTAAGACACAACAGAGCTCTTGAACTTTAAAGTGAATAGCAAACTAAGCGAATGTTTGAACAGCCTAAAATAATGTAACGTAATACGTGTTAAAACAATAATAGCGTAAACTATTAATAATGATAACTTTATTAACGGGTATGGAACCCTTTGATACATAAAAATAAAGATTAGGCTTGTTAGGAATCGTGTAGTATAATTAGATATTATTAGACACAACTGTAAGGATAATATCTTTAAAACTGGTGTAAGATTCGAAAAAATTTAGAAAATCGCTGAATTTGTTAACTGTTAAGAATAATTAATAAACATTATTCTTCTACTTTGAACACATGTTCATCATAGTATTATATTAATACGTTGCGTACAAACATCTTTTCCAATTTACATTTATAAATTGTTAAATGTTAGTATATGTTTATTATACATCGGTTTATTGAACAATAAACGTGGCACATATAACAAACATAACAAACACATGAAATTATTTCGAGTGGTGAATACGTGTATGCAAGAAAGTATTAAAACGAGATATCTCGTGACCCGTACGCAATGTGTTAACCCTTTCCACTCGAGAAGTGACTGTTAGCCGTCTAACGATAATAACTTTAAACATATGAAATATTTATTAATATTTTCCTATATTAAGTGTCATTTAGTTTAGTTAAGTGATATACTAAAATTTACATGTATGACTATTTAACTTCTGAATTTCACTAATAAACAAGCTAACTAAAGTCTGAAAATTTGCGAAACTAGCATTCGGTGACTAACAGTCACTTCTTGAGCGCAATGTGTTAATATCGAACGCTGCATCAAAAAATATTATAAATGAGAATAATTCCTTTCTTGAACGAGCAACCAATAATTTACGCAACTGTAATACTTGCAGTATCGTTAACAGAAAGCTTAACATGAAGTTTCGACAAAAATGAGACACCGTTTGATTCGTTGCATCGTTATGACAGACACGCTCCGTAACGTCGAGACAATTAAAAACAATTTCGTCACCGGCTAGAATCTCATTGTTCCTGTAATAGTGGTACATCATACATGTATGCATGCGGTGCTACAACGGAGTGTTACGCGGGCTGATCCCGACATGTTATTGTTTCCACCACAATGCGGGATCATGAATTAAATCAAAACAATGTGCACCCACTTGATCGTCGGTAATTGCCACTTGTTCCAGACATTTCGAACGCTGTGTCCCCCGCTAATGACTCGAGCCTCTGATATCCGCAATCGCCTATGTTTCGATCCCGGTTCAACGCATTCGTCGCCACGTCACCCATATTTCGGTGACAGATATGCTTCCGTGAAGGCCCCGTCACCCAAATATGGGTGAAATCCTTTTCTTCAAGTTAAATAAGATTTTAAATTGGAATTTTAAAAGGAATTTAACATTGGAACTACCGACAATTAAAGTGTACTCATTTGCATGGAATTGAAAATTCCATGAAAAAATATCGGATGCATAGAAATCTTTTTCTTCAAGTTAAATAAAATTTTAAATTGGAATTTTTAAAGAAATTTAACACTGGAACTACCGACAATTAAAGTGTACTTATTTGAATAAAAGAGATGAAATTGAAAATTCCATGAAAAAATATCGAATACACAGAAATCTTTTTCTTCAAGTTAAATAAGATTTTAAATTGGAATTTTAAAGGGAATTTAATACTGGAACTACTGACAATTAAAGTGTACTTACTTGCATGGAAGGGATGAAATTGAAAATTACATGAAAAAATATCGAATACATAGAAATCTTTTTCTTCAAGTTAAATAAGATTTCAAATTGGAATTTTAAAAGGAATTTAACACTGGAACTACCGACAATTAAAGTGTACTTATTTGCATAAAAGAGATGAAATTGAAAATTACATGAAAAAATATCGAATACACAGAAATCTTTTTCTTCAAGTTAAATAAGATTTTAAATTGGAATTTTAAAGGGAATTTAACACTGGAACTACCGACAATTAAAGTATATTTATTTGCATGGAAGGGATGAAATTGAAAATTATATGAAAAAATATTGAATACACAGAACTCAAATCTTTATTTGTACCTTCTACAGAAAATCATAGTAAATTTTAGAAGCTTGATAAAGTGAATTTGTAAGATTGCTATAACTGCTCTGATAGTTCTAGTGTTAATGGAATAAGCACTGAAGCGTATATAAATATAAAATACATAAAATAAAAATAAATATCTAATACATATAAGAAGTTACAATTTTTGCTGGTTTTCATATCGTTTTACCGCAGCCTTTTATGGAATCGGATTGAGGCCCGGCAAGAAACTCAACCGAATCCTACTGGGCGACAAACGTGTTAATAACCTCGAACGCGCGCGTAAAATGCCGGGCGATGTGTAACAGGGTGCTTCGAAAAACAGAGAAAAGAAGATAAAACTCGACACTCGACGAGAGTGTAATCAACCCCCTCCCCCCTCCGAAAAAAAACGGGGAGAAAAAAATAACAGAGGAAAGAAAGGAAAACATTCATCAGCTCGCGCAGAGTTTATTTAATTTCCGGCCGTCATTGTTGTGATGCGGACAGGCCTCGCTCGTTATTTTCAATCCACCACCTGGTGTGACGGACTGCCTCTGCGCATCGATCAATAATTTAGCAAAATCGACGTAATTGCGACGTGCCGACGACGTGCTAAAATTAGAACAAAAGCGGATCGGTCAGCGTGACGCTCTCCGCAACCAAATGACCTAACCGAACCGTCTACGACGCTTGAACCCGCTCATAATTTCGCTCGCGGTACGCTTAACCCTTTGGCATACAAATAAAATGGAATTTGATGCGTCCGAAAAATACTATTAGGTTGTTCAGAAAGTAATTTCATATTTTTTTTTTTTATAAAAATATAAATACATTTAATTTGGCTCAACTGAATTGTTATGTGCAAGCTTGGAAACAGAAAATTTTATTTTGAAATTCTTCTTTTGTAAGAGAAGAGAGGGGAGCATCTTGAATATTCTAATAAGTAATGCAAAGCAATTAAGTAATCTAATTATTTACTAGACGACGTTCACTGAAGACAACTCTCGACCAGTCAAACTCGTCAAAGTCTAGAGTGACACGTGAAATGAATGACAACCCTAACTCGTCATTGTATGTCAAGGGGTTAATCCTCACGTCCCGATGACGGAGTCTCCGAAGACCCGTGTATTCTACTGCAAAAGCAAAGTTGATCGCGTTAGTGCCGATGTAACATCACAAAGTGTGAGTTGCACGGCTTTATCGAAAATAAAGTAGCATCGACTAATCAACGGAAAAATGTTACCACGGATGACAGAAATAGTGTAGGAATGCGATCGAGCGGATGCGAGTTTGGGAAAGTCTGAAGAGTACTTGAGTTGGGCGATTGTCGTGCGAACACAGAATGTTTGGGCTCGAATGTTTCTAAGGCGTGAAAGATGAGCAATTGAGAAAACAGTGCGATTGATAAATTCTGGGTGGTCGTGACCGAATGCGTAGAGTGAGAAAGGTTGACAATTAGAATGAAAAGAAACGAGTGTTTGGAAGAATATATGACGGGGAAAATGTGAGCGCGAGGCAGAAAGTATTGGACTGTTTGAAAGAAAGGTTTTGACTGTGAACGTAGAAAGAGTGTTAAAGTTGCTAAGTTGTAAAGTTGTTTAAGTCGTTTTTGTTAAATTATTTTAAATATACTTTTATTAATATTTTAATCTTCTGTTCTAAAAAAATCATTTTATAGAACTTTCCTATAATAACGAACCTATCCGCCCAAGACCGCAGTTTTGTGTTAGACGAACATCCGTGTTGGTCACGAAAGACCCCGTTACCGTAATCCAAGGATTAACAGTATCATCTGTTACTCCGACTGACGTGCATCGATTGAAACTCTTGAAACCCACTCCCCTTCGTTCCCGACCCGATTCCTCTTCCGCGTGTGCACGGTATGCATATCATTTTTCTCGTTCGCGATACCGAGCACGCCTCATCTTTGCCGTTCGATCCGTCAGGACGCAATAACAATAAACGTCGGAAACGGAGGAACGCAGCTCCCTTATCGAGGCTGACTCGAATCGCGCCGACTTTTCGCGTTTCACTGAACCGCGAACATTGATACGTGTGCATACGCCGAGGTGGTTTAAAGTTGGCAAGGGATTCCGTCGATCTCGTCGGACCCAGCGCCGACTGGATTGAGTTGTCGAATCTAAGTATGGGCATCGAGTAAATGGGAAACCAAGAACGACAGAGCTTTCGTAATTTGAGAATTATGCAACTGTAATTGATGTTCGCTAAGATTTCGGTACTGATTTTGGATACTATGAGAGCAAAGATCGACAGAGCTTTCCTAATTTCTTATTATGGCAAGAAATGTTTAATTACTAAAATGGAACGCTGATCTTGAGTATTTGGAAAGCAAAAAGTGAGACAGCTTTCCTAATTTGCGATTGTATTGAGAATTATGCAACTGTAATTGATGTTCGCTAAGATTTCGGTACTGATTTTGGATACTATGAGAACGAAGGCTGACAGAGCTTTCCTAATTTCTTATTACATCAAGAAATGTCTAATCTAGAATAAGGAGCTGATCTTGAGTATTTGGAAAGCAACGGGTGAGAGAGCTTTCCTAATTTCTGATTAGGTCGGAAACCATTATAGAGCTGATATTACTGTAACCTACATCCGAACGGTTACTTTGGGTAGGTATTTACTTGGTGGAACGAATCTTGACGAAGACGAAATTATTCTGGAGGGAAACAATTCAACTCCAGAATCAGGTAAGAAGAAGTGAACTGGTAACCCAAAGGGTTTGTTCCATTGAAAGGGTGAAAAGGGGAGGTATTCTTTTAACGGTGGCAAGAACCATGGGCGAAGCTTCCAGCGAGTAAAACTTCTCGCCACCAGAAGAATTGAAACTGGTTTTCAAAGTACCTTAGCCAAATGAACTGCTTAAAAAGCAAAAGGGTGCTAATTATTCCTCAGTCACCGGGAGACGGCCTGGCAGAATTAAAACGGTGAAGTATAGAATCGCTGAAGAGATTGCTGCAAGAAGAATACTGGAATCGATTCCAAAATTAGATCTTCGAAAATAAATTTATTGAATATTCATTGAACAGAACGAACTGTAAATAATAATATTAAATTATTATATTGAAATCGTTGTCTTTCTGACATCTGCACACGTTTCTGTCGTAATTAGCATTATATTTGCTTAAAATATATATGATCATACCACCTTTAAAAATAATCCCATACATGTACATATTGTTGCATACTGAACAATGGATCAATGGTTCAACACTGTATATTGAATTTTATTTAATTTACACTTATAGCCAGAGTACACTGTGATTTACAATATAGAAGTGACCTACCCCCAAATACTCTCGACCAGTTAAACTCTGCACTCACACATTCACACCTATTACGTAAATAGTATATATCTAAAAGCAAATATGTCACGATTATGCACTATTGCTTCAACACATACAGTGGCTATAAAATGTATTCGTACACTGTATTATAAGGAAATTCATCTACTTCTGAAATTCTGATTTCAATGAAACTTTATGTGTGTGTAGAGCATGGTGTGTCCTGCGTTGAGCAATTTTTTTGGCGGCAAAATATCTTTTAAGGGGCCTGATAACGAATCTCAAAGTTTCAGCGATCTTTAACGCTTTGCATACAAGCTTTTCTGTGTTCTTTTTTTATGATAGGGCAATAGAGTATTAAAAATTAAACATTTTCTATTTGAAAGGTTTTGCTTCATCAAGTACCATTACAAAATTATCTTTAAAAAATGAGAGAAAATTCAGAAACTTCACCGCTGGTTTTTCTCCTTTAAAATGGCATTTAGATGAAAAGAAGTGATTAATTTATACGTACACTATTACGATCTACATACCCACAAAGTTTTATCAAATACTTCTATCAGACTCAAAATTTCAGGGTTAAACGAATTTATTTGTGACATAGTGTACGGATACTATTTGGAGCCACTTTACATATCTCAGTACTTGCGAAAAACGTAGCTCTGGTTGATTCCTCATAGCGGCGAATCGAGCAGGAAGTTTGCCACAAATACAACAGAATCTTCCCCTCCCTCGACAAAGGGCGGCAAACTCGGGGCGCACGGTAAACGGTGACCCGATAACACAGAGGCAATCGGGCCAAACGCGGTCGGTCCGCGGGCAAACGGGCTTAATCTTTCAGGATGTTTAAGTGCGGTCTTTCGGCCATCGGTTTCGTCCAGTTTTAACGACGGGCCCAGGCCAGGGCTTGTCTCCGGGACACGCCACCGCTCACCCCGTTCCGTCTGCATGCTCGAGAGAGCGCGCGCGTGGCCGGTGTAACGAGAGGCTCGCGTGCCCCGGTATAATTAAGCGCCACGTCGAATCCGGTCTCGAGCACAGCCGGAACGACGAACGAATCCGAAAAGTCGGAAAGCTCCGCCACGATCGCCTGTCCCCCCCCCCCTCCCCAGGCGGACAAGCCGTTACGTCGCGATTAATCACGCACCCCGGCCTGACAGCTGCAAAATTTATCACGGCCCCGCGAGAAACTTCGCCTCTTCAGATCCAGCCCCTTCTGGTCGCGTACTCCTTCTCGAGCAGGTCCCGTAGGTTCCAAGGAGCGAGCAGAGTACAGCTCGAACGAGGGAACGCGAAGGTCCCGAGGAGTTCAGAAGCAGAAGTTAGCGAGTTTGGCAAGATATTGGTGGATACTTGTCGTTTAAAGGGGACACCTCGAGGATCTTAGAGGATTTTATGGGGTACTCAGACTGTATTAGTTAGGGTAGTGTATTATAATTGAGTGAAGAGGCATTTGTCGAGAAAGGAAGCGGGGAGGGTAAGAGTAACGGGGGTATAAATTTGGAATTTGTTTGAGCGAGCTCTCAGAGACGCCAGTTTTGGAATTCTTCAGATTTCTGTGCTTTCAAACTTACGAGTTCTCAACATTTTTGAATTCTTCTTAAGCCATCGAAGTTTCCTAAGTTTTGAAGCTTACGAAGCTTCCGAATTTTCGAGGTTCCGCAGCTTTCGAGATTTTGGAGTTTTCCAGGCTATCGAAACTCCTGGCTTTCAGGACTCGCAAGCCTTCGGTGGCGCCGAGCTTTCGAAACTCGAGATTAAAGGTTATTTGTACAGAATTCCAATTCGAGTCAGAAGCTTTACTCTCGCCCGGTCAAACTATACCGTCACAAAGCGACGGGGTTGGCCGGAAGCGTGACAAAGAACGGAAGCATGTGGATAAATAGCGGAATGGAGTTGCAACCGAAACAGGCCTCCCTCTATGACGCGATTTGACAGTGAAAAAGCGACGATTTGATCTCGGGGCAGGAATCTAAATGAACGTGGTACGACTTCATTCGAGAACCGTGCCGAGGAGGGATTTGCACGAGAGGGAAGTTTTTTGATGCTCGCGGGGGATAAAAGAATCCGTCTTGCAGCCGCGCTGTACGATGTGCTACGCTGCGAGCTATTGTTCTTGCAACGTTTTCTCTCTCTCTCTCTCCTCCCCCCTCCTCTTTCTCTCTTTTTCTCTACCTCCGTTCTTTTTCATTTTTCCTTTCTCTTTTCTTTTCTTCCCGTTGGTTCTCGTGTTTCATCCTCGCGGCGTTCCAGCGAGGACTCAGTTACCGTCGCGGTTGAAATATTTTTCGGGCGAAATTGTTTCCAACGGTATTCGTGTTTCGGTGTCGCGATAATTTTGCGCTCGCTTTATTTAACACCCCTCCGCTGTGGATGATTGGTACCGTTGCCTACCCCCATCGGGAGCGATAAATCATTGAACTTTGTAGGTAGCCGTTTCGTAAACGTCTCCGGATAATTTACACCGCGCCCCTTAAAACTTCGTCCTCTTCGTCCCAAAAACGGAGACACTTTTTTGATCGCCTCACGGCTCGTCTACGAAGTTAAATAGAGCTTCGAAAACTCCGTGTGCCGAAGTCACAGAGGTTGACGGCGGTCTTCTTTAAAAAGAACAAAAAAAGAAAAAAGAAAACTAGGTAAGTCCGTCGGGCGAACGATTGTCTTTGAAGTCCCCGATGCATGTCACCCGGCGCAAAGGGAGTTACCCGAGAGAGAAAGGACGACAACATTTTCAATCGTTCGGGACGGGCCGTGCACCGTCCAAGAAAGACGACGCGCTGTGCTCATTACCACGCGCGGTTACCGCAGAGAGGAACTGGTTCAAGGATAGATTCTATAAAGCCGCTCAGGGCGGTAATCGATATCGAGGAGGAAAGTACATCGCGATCGTGTTCAATTAACTTGGCACTCGGGAAAAATGAAATCGCGGCCGCTCCCCAGGGGAGACACGCTGCAGCTCGTGTCGACGAGGACCGGTGGAAAGAAGGGGACGGGAAACATACGGTATAGACAGGCGGAACGCAGGCAGGGGAGGGGGGTGGAACGGAAACGAGGAAACGCGCGAAAAGACGGGAAAACTGGAAAGAGGACAAACGGAATCGTCGTAGGGCAAGCGTCGAGCTCTCGTTAATTACACCGCGAATATAATGTCGCGACTGTCTCCTCTAAACGCGCGTGCACGCGCACCGCGGTCCCCCCTGTGTACACGCGCCAGCGGGCGTTAATGATGATGGTGCGGCGTTGGGGCTCGTGAAAAAAAAAAAAAAAAAGAAAGAGGAACGCAAGCTCACTCGTTAAATCGCCAGGTATCACGACAGCGTACGCTGAAATTGTGTTTTCCACGTAGGTCGAGAAGTTTCATCCATCAAAGGAGGCAGCGCGGCGGTGGATGTCGAGCTGGCCGCGTGGAGAGGGGTGCGGTGGGAACGGGTACAGGGGTGGGTGTCTAACGGGGGTGGTGCCTTTCATTAATCATCCGCCGCGACACGCCGCTGCGAGGCTTGCGACGTCGTTAGCGATATTTCTAATCGAATCGTATTATCCCGATGACAGATGGGCGCAGCGACGACACGACGTCGACGTCGTCGAACGAAGACGACTAGAGCTTCGTCCGAGAGCTGCCGGCTGCTTTCAGATCGGATGACACTTGTTGAGGTGCGCACACGTTTCCACGTCATCCAATTACCGGTGACTTTATCGGTCTATCGCACGCGCGGCGAACGCTATACCGTGGATATTAACCGGGCCGAAGGGAAGTTGTAAATTAATTTACGGTAATGCGCGCGCGGGACCGCCGCGAGGACAAATGCCTCGGCGCACGGGTTTACGAGCCCGGATTCCGGTAACTCGGACACCATCCCACCGAGGTAGACCCCGGAGGGAACGCAACGGTAATTTCGTTTCCGCCTCGCGCGGAAGATGACACATGGCGGCTTCTGATACGGCACGCCTCGTGATGAATAGGACGGGGACACAAAAGAGTGGTGTGTCCCGATCCTCCTCTTCCTTCTCCTCATCCTCCTTCATCCCCGTCAACGACGACTACGACCACGACGACGGTCCCGCGCCATTGGCGAAACGGAACGATCAGCAGCGTGAAGTTCAATCGAACTTAAATTGCCTGGCCCGCTTAATTTCATCGGGGAATTGAAAAATTGGGCCGGCGCGTGTCCCATCGCGGTGAATCCACCCTATCCATCCTCGACCCTGGAACCACCCTCTCGCTTCGTTCATCGACGCGGATTCATTCGCATCAGGAGAGGGAGGGGGGAGCGGTGGAATGAAAGAAGACGAAGAAGAAGAAGAAGAGGAACTCGCATCGAAGGGAACAATAAAGACGATAACGCGGACGATGAAGAGGACAATGGTTAAGGGAGGACGGACGGCGGTGCCGGATAATGGGAAGATCATTATTTTCGCGAACAAAGTCCCGTCCACGTCGTCGCCGTCTCGTCGTCTTCGCCTAAGCGCGCCTTAATTAACATCTGCCCCAATTAGAATGGTTCTACCGAAAGGCCGTGCTGCTTTGAATCCTAGCCCCTCTCTTCGCTGCCGGTCTTCCTTTCCGCCGTCGTCGTTTCCCTCCTCCTCCTCCTCTTTTTCGTGTTCTTTCCTCTTTCGTTGTTTCCTCGCGATCCAACCCTCTTCTTCCTCCTCCTACTCTTTCCACGTTCGCTCGCTTCCTGCGCATCTCCTCCCCTTCTCCTGTTTTATTCTCCTCCTCGTCCCTTTCTTTCTTTCTTCCTTTCGTTCGTTTGCTTGTTTCTGTCTTTCTGTCGCTGCCACTTGTCCCTCGTCAACAAACGCGCCGTAACAGTGACCCGATTGTTTGCTTTACCAGCTATAATACCAGCGACATTTTCTGCGCTGGAAAAATAAGTACAATAGGGTCGCAGGCATGTCTGCCGTTGGTACGCGGAGGTAGAGCATAGAAAGTCGGATATCGAGGCCACGAACTGCTTTCTAACGACTGTGTTAATTGTCGTGCGGCGGCCACCGCGAGTCACAGGCAAAGGGAATTCTCTGTTCGAGTGCTTTTTGATTGACCGCCGAAACGGGGGGATAAAGGGAACGGTGCTCTGTTCGATTGAATCGAATTTGGATATTTACGCGCGACCTTTGACCCCCGGTGGAAACGCGAAAGGGGGTAACTGTCAGAAAGAATTCATTTGAGAAGCGTTGAATGGCTGGCCTAAAAACGAGTTCAAACGTGCGCTGCGACATATTTCGTATAGCGTTTTAGAATCTTTTATAATAATAATAAACACGGTGTTGTTGTTGAAAATTATTGTAAATATCATAGCCTTTCCTATGTTCTCATTCCCTCATAATAGTTATATTAGCTGAATGCAAGCCTAATTCTCCACCAAAAAATGCCGCAAATAACAGTACCAATAACTTTTAATTAATTCTAATATAACGTCACCAATGTGCACTTGTTCACCAAAAACCTGCATTATTTTATTCACCAAAGCTATGCGAAAGTCTTCAATCTACAGCACACGTCGGTGAACTAAAACAGGCCCCGCCATTTTTCTCGAAAAACCGAAAGAAACATCACCCTCTATTATCCAGACCAAGAGTATGCTGTCACGCGCGTGCCGAGCTTTTCAAACAGAAAGACGAGCAAACCGCTGGGAATATAAACCCTCGGTAAGCTCTCATTAGCCCACGCAACAGGAATAAAAAGCTCCTAAATAATTAGAAAATCTATAACCCAAGTTACAGTTCCTTCGCAAATTCTCCACCGAGAGAACCGTAACATACACCACCTGAGCAATATTTCCTCCACCCCTCCCCCCCCCCTCCCGCGAATAATCGAACAGAGGAAACGGGACAACAATCCGAGCTCTCGACAATCCCCCATCCACCGTGCCGGACGTGCACCTTTTTTGCCAGCCGCCTCAATTTGTCGTGGAATATTAATCGCGAGCGCGATAACGTCGTTGCTGTTGCTTCGTGCATGACAAACGAGACTGATATAGCATGCCTGCACGGGACGGCACGTCGGGGTTGGCGAGAGAAGGGCGTAGGCGTGTTTATTCTACGTGTTACGCCGGGCTTTCTACAAATTAACTTTCCACGGAAATGGATAGGCAACGAGGTGGCCAGGTTGCCAGCGGAAGACAAGGACACGTTGCGAACGGGGCAACGAAGAGGAACAAGGGTTGCAACGGCGTACGGGGTGGACGGGTCGAGGAGGGACGGCGGGTGGTTGGAAAACGGGTCAGGACGACTGCATCAAAACATTCAGCTTGTCGCGCGACGTCCAATTACCTTCGAATCACGTACCGTCCCGTAACGTTTCTTAATTGTCCGTCCCGTGACGGAAAAAGTTGCCGTTGGGAAAGACAGAAACCGAAACGTCGCCGACGCGACGCGACGTCCTGACTGGGGGGAGCGAAAATTGCTGGTCGCATCGAATTATCGAATTTAACCCGTGCCCGCCGACCGTCGACGGTTCACTTTTACCGTAATGGCGACACGTTTTCGCTTCGATCACGCGTCACCTCGATTCTATTCGTTCCTCGAGCTACTCGATCGACGTAGTTTCCGGTACAGTGCAGCGCACGGTTGTGCTCGAGTTCGCTGGTGTGAAACTGAACGCGGTTTTTACATTGTTACCACCCTCCTGCGGTGTAAATGGAATATTTTGTTTTTCTCTTTTCTTCTTTTTTTTTATGCATAAGTGTGTAAGCGAGAACGAAGTATAGGAGAAAGTATGAATGGGGGAAACGTTTTTGAGTGGTTCGTTTCGGTATCGTGTACGGTGTTTCTGGTTTTTGGGGAAACGTTTCTAGTAAAGCTCTCGATTGCAAAAGGCGATCGTTGAAACTGGGTTTTTCGGTGAAATTTCAGGTCGTTTATGATTCAAGAACGTATGTACTAATTTATGAGGTTGTGGTAATCGTCTTTTACATTTACGGGTCACGAGACTTCGTTTGAGTTTGAAATTAGCTAAGGGACTCATGAGAAATGTTCGTTTACTGACGTTGAAATAAATTGCTGTTAAACTTTCACTATTATTTTCTGTTGCTTACTTGTTTTCGTAAATTTACTGTAGACAATTTTCACGATTTCTTGCAAATAAAAGTACGAATAAAATTTTTCTCTTTATATTAAGTATTTATCCTCGTATCATTTTCAATCTAATTTCCTTTATACAAATAAGTGTTCTTAAGTCGCCGGCATCGGTGTCTACTGTTAATTCAAGAAGATCAGAGAACGCGAAATAAAAGAGAATGGGTTAGCGGAAAATGTTCGAATGTGCATTTCATACATTACGATCTAACGTAAGGTAAAAGCAACGTTGCTGGATTCTTAGAATTGGAAGCAATCTAGTGTCGGAGGAGAACAGAATAATGAAACGTTCGTGCTTCCCTGAAATTGTTTCTTCGAGCCCCGGTGTGAACTTATACTACACGCAAGCATTATTAACTTAAACATGTTGCAGAATTTATTTGCGCAAGCCTTGATGTATCCGTAGCAGCGTTTTCTGGGCCGCTGCAATACGAGATAACACGATTACCCAGGAATAATCTTCGAATTTCTCTTACTCGGCAGCGGGGCGAAATATTCCGATGAAAAACCCTTTTACCTCATCGACTTCTCGTTGAACCAGCAGATTTTCCTATGAAAATTCTGATAAACGCTTAGTCACGCTGCTGATGGCTGCAATCTATCATCCCCCCACCTTTATTCGATATCTTCTTCAATATTTGAATAATCATCCTGTTTATGGAATTGAATTTGTTTCGCGCCACTTTAAAACTAGGGCTCCGGTCGAATATAGCTGGCCGAAACCACATTTAAGCATTTTCATGCATGCTTAATCGGCCTGTTCGATGGTTAAAAATTAGGTGAAAATGCTGAACGAAGATGCACACGTATAAAACAAAGATATGGAACACGAGTGGAAACGAAAATTTGGTACAAGCTAATACAAGTTCATTAATATTACATCACAACACCTGAACTCGAGGATTAACCTAATTAATTCTTAACTGACCTCGCGTAGATTTTAAAAATAAACTCACAGAATTTACACTAACTACATGCACGCGCATTACACAATTACTTTTCATACAAATAAAATTTTACTTATAGTACTTGCATTAATGTACCATTTAAAAATTGGGATTCTCTTTTTCCTTAAAAGATACGGAAGAAGATTAAGGTACAATAGCGGACAAAAGTTAAACACTAGGTTTATTGGCTCAATTCGACTGGTTTCGGATTTCATGAGTAAAATTTGCAAAAATAATTACTATTATTCCTAGCAATATTTGCTGACTTTTATTGATAGAGCGCTACAAATATACCCAAATCTATTTCCCTCTCAGTTCTGTGATTTCAAATTCTTTTTTTAATGTATGAATATTAGAAATAGGTATATAAGAAACGTCTGTAAATCTAGTGTTAAGAGGAGAGGACAATGTAGAACATAGTTTTATGGTCTGCAAATATTGTCTATACAAATAAGAACGTAGTTGCTAAATTGAAAAGTCGTTTAAGTTGTTACTATTAAACTATTTTAAATAAATATTATTAATATTCCAATCGCTTCACTTTATTTTATTTACACCCGAGCCCTGTCATCTCACTCTACTAAATAAGTAAAATTAGAACTTTCCTATAGTATTAACACCTGGAATCCATCCAGCAGATCATCATGCGCTAATAAAAAAACGCGGCGTTCGTTGTTTAACAATGTATAAAATTGCGCGGGCTCTGTTTCACCAGAAGATAAACAAGCCGAGCAACGATAACCGTGTCCGCGACGAGGGGGGCGAGAAATCATATCGGTGGATTAAAGCGGCCAATAAAACGGGAAGGGAAAAACGCAGGGGTGAGAAAGGGTGAGACCCGACTGTGTGCATGGTTCGCTTATTCAGCACCGAATTGTCGTGGAAGAAATACGGGTGGCCGAAACGAGAAGTGACAAAGGGAAAGAGAAAGAGAGAGGGACGAGAAGGGATCGCAGTTCGTTCCCTCTCCTTCCTTCACGGTCTTCCAAACAGTTTTACGATCGGCTAGGGAAAATATAAAAATGCTTGCCATTGAGAATGCCTTATTTACGATGTAAATCCCGTAAGCAAGCTGCAACTCTCCCGACAACGGCGTAAACAGTAAAAAAACAGACGGGGACAGGGGTTGGAGGGTGGTTTTTACGAGTGCCCGCGCGCGTTCTGGCAGGGGCCAGGGAACGAGCCGGTCGAAGGGAAGAAGGGGTGCGAGGGACAGCAGAACGAAGAGGGGAAGGGCGAGGCAGCGACATTGAAATTTTACATATGCATGAGCCATAAACGTACAAGAATATTTCTGTCGCTACCGACGGTGTTATCAATCGACGAGAGACGTGGCAGCGGGGGCGGAAGAAATTCAGCGAGACCTGGCGGAGGAGCCAGACGCACGGAAACCAGCACAGACTCTCACCCTCTCCTGCCTTCCCTCCCTTTCTCTCACTCTATCCCCTTTGCACCCTCTCTTTCTCTCCTTCGCTCTTTCTCCGCTCAGAAGGGTGTACAGGGGATGAGAAAGAAGTCTGATGCAGCTGCAGCTGCGTGCGACGTTTATACTCGTATCGCGGGAATCCATTTTTCCCTCTTCCTCTTAGCCCGCTTCGCGGCACCCTCCACACCCTCCTCCTCCCACGGAGGGTAGTTTTCATCCGCACTTAAGAACTCTCCGGTTGAACGGCGCGTTACGCGTATTCAAACAGAAGCTTCTTCACCGTCGAAATAGTATACTCACGTCATTGAGCGGCGACGCCGTTTTTCACCGCAGCCCCGCTGCCAAAGGGGGCTGCAGAGAGGGGGGGAGAGGGGAACGGAACGGATTGGAGAGGGTAAGAATCATTTAAACGCAGCCAGAGCCGGGCGCTGGCGCGCATCGCCGGGGGAACGCGCGAAACCGCACCGAGAGCCGGATATTGGCTTCCACCCGCAGGGTCGGTGTTTTCGAATTGAGTGGCGAGGTCGTTCTGTCGCCGGATAGAATTTCAAGGTGGCCGTTTCGCGCCGCTGGCAGAAACGTACAAAGTGGCAGAAATTTGTACACCGGGCGACCGAAACCGGGGGCGGGCGGAGGGGGGTTGAAAGGAAACGTGGAACGTGTCACGCTCTGATCTTTTCTTTGATCTCGAACCGTTTTGTTCCACTTTGCAGCTCCACCGAATCTGCTTCTCTGTCTCTTTTCCTTCGTATCTGTTCCTCTTTTTCCTGTTTCTTTTTCCTTTTTTTTTTTTCTTTAACAGCGAAGCACCAAAGTGTTGGGCTAGCTAAGGTTTCGGTTTAGCACGTTGTCAGACGACGAATTCCGACAGAGAAATTCGTTTTCGTTGCGTCCATTGTTGTACATTTTTCCGTCACATTGAATTTTACCACCTTTACCGTGGAACGTCTGTAGTTTTTCCATGAATTGATAAAATTTACGCACAGGATTTTCGTCGTCCATTGAAACCTTTTAACAATTCTAACTTCTATTATCCGTTTCACGACTTATGAATCTAAATATCGAAAAATCTTACGTATCTTCACGCAAGCAATATCCAATAAATTTCTCCTTTTAACAAACATTTTTAATCAAACGAATAAACTTCCGAACCGACCGTATAACACGAACAACAAAGTTTCGAACGAAACCAAGAGTTCCGTAAAGTTAGAAGTTAACATTAATGCTGTATCAAACATGCAGTTTCAATCCCGGTGGAATGATAAACGCGCGGCATAATTCAAGTTTTGATTATTTTCCCATCGTAGCCCCGCCTCGTGGCGGCTGTGTTACAGCAATTCGGCGCGTAGAAACTGTAGCCCGAAATTAACAATCAGCGCCGCGGCGTAGTGATCAGCCCTACGGACTTCATTTACATAACTTGATAATCCTCGCGTCCGCCCCCTCCGCCTCCCCAATCCGTTCGCTCGCCCGTTCAATTTCACGCAACTTGAATTTTTTACAAAGACAGTAATTACATCCTCCGTTACAACTTCCAAATTACCAACAAATCAAACCGAAGCCCGCCACCCTCCCGACCGTCCCGCACCGCGTGCCCATTAATCAAAGCGACGTTCCCCCGAATGAACCCCGGCGAAATTTACTCGCGAGAGAGCGGCCGCCAATTTTCACGTAAAAACGCGACCCCTTTGTGGTAATATGGTTATCATAGAGCATGGGGTACGCGAGGGAATAGCGTTTGTATGGAAGGACGAGTGTGACGAGTGCGTATGTAAGTAGACAAACTATGTAAGTAGGCATTAAGGTTCGTGTTGTGGAATGAGTGTATCGAAATGTGAGCTATGTGATTTTTATATGTATGGTATAGATAGAGAGAGCAGCGAGAGAGTGAAATGGATAAAAAGATAGTCTGTACGATAACAGTAATCATAGAGATGAGAAATATAGGTATAGCGAGAGAGAGAGAGAGGAAGAGAGTGAGAGAGGAAAAGAGGGACAGTGAGAGGGGGGGGGGAAGAGAAAGAAAGAGGAAAGAGAAAGAAAGAGGAAAGAGAAAGAGAGGGGCATAACGAGAGAGAGAGAGAAAGTGTATGTATGTGAGAGTAGGAGTGTATGTGAGGGTGAGTGTGTGTGAGAGGGAGAGAGAAAGAGAAAAGAGAAATAAATAGGAAGAACGAAAGAGAAAACAAGAAGCGAGGGTGAGGGAGAGAGAGGGAAAGAGGGAGAAAGAGAGGGTAAGAGAGAGTCACAGAACGAAGCCATCTTCAGTGTCATTAATTTATGTTACATTTCGTCATTTTGTTGTGTCCATAGTTGTTTAAATAAATTTTAATAATTCCTATTACCCATTTACTCGCACCCTTTCCTCCTTCGACCGCCACAGAACAAGAGAATCGACCGCGTCGATCACCTACCCCCTCATCCTTCACCCCCGCTCGTTTCACAGCGGCGATATTAATATTTTCAAGGGGACCGACGAGGAACGAAGGGGGTCGCGTTAAAAAGCGCGCGCGGCAACCCTCGAAGAAAATGAATAGCCGGGCGGGAGCGTTTTTGTCGCAGCGGAACTTTATCGTCTGGCAAACTTTATCTCTATCGAATACGGATCTCCAACACCACCGGGAGAGATACTCTCTGGCCCACGAGTAAGCGGTGAAAAGCGACAGATTTTCCAGCGGACTGGTGACGCATCCGCGGGACGTCTGGAGGTGAAGAGACGAGCCGGTTCTCGCGCGAATGGGCCCAGTTTTTTTTTTCTCTGCTTCCCCGTCGTCTGCGGGAGTAACCTACCGAAAGGAGAGGCTGTCGACGGCGCTCGATCTTACCATAAAGTTGCCGTACTCTGGCGGGGGATAAATCGAGATGGAGAGTAACGCAAATTGTTCGAACGTCGCGGGCGGAACGACGCGGAAAGCGCGTGCTAGGGCGGTGAAAGGCGTGGAATAAAAATGAGGAATCGAAACGATGGACCTGGGGAAAAGGGAGGAGAGAAGGTGATGTACAGGAGTTAGGAGAGGCGCGGAAGAAATTCTTGCGATGCTAAGAAGGTGTAATTTTACACCTAAATTTGTAATTTTAATTTAAGTGTACTTATTTGTATGAAAGGGTTCAAATTGAAAATTTCATGAAGAATACACCAAATGCACGGAAGACAAATATTTATTTGTAATTTCTGCAGAAAATCATAGGGAATTTTGGAAGGTTTACCACGGTGAATTTATAAGATTGCTATGAGTAACCACCAATTGCTAATTTTGACTGAGCTGATAGTTTTAGCGTTAAGAACAAATAACTACACTGCTCGTCGGCTGTTTAAATACCGAAAGAATTGGAATTCTTGCGTGAACAATCAAATACGGTATCGATCCTACGATACTTTCGATCTTTAGGATGGGTTTCGTTAGTAGTGTAACGGAGTAATGTAAAAATTACCTAGTTTATGAGATTGGTATACACGTGGCGTGCGAGAAACTGAATATTTCCAGAAATCAAACTATGCCGTCTAGGTATAAGATGGTTAATTTCAACAGAAATTATCCAGACAGGGAGATTACGAAACTTATATTAAAGGAAGGATAAAGTTGAAAGTAGCAATAATACTTTCGAAGGAATCAAACGCGATTTCCCTGCTTTCCGAAGTTACCAACTGCGTCCACCAAGGTCCAAGTCCGATTAGATTCAAGGATCCTACGATGGGGATTAAAGAAAGCGGGGAACTGGCTGGCGAGTCTGAAAACGAGCCCTTTGGATGAGAAACACGCTCGTACGATTTCAATTTCACCATCAATGTAAAAGGGTTTCGTTGAATTTATGTTACACGGCCGGGCCGGGGTGACGCGGATACGGCTCGAATGAATTTATACGGCGAATGGAAAAGGCGTGTAAACAAAGGGGCAGGGTAAGGGTGTACAGGAAACCGTGTAACACCGGAAAAGTGTCGGCGACATTCCACACGGCTGTGTATTTATACACACCCGTTCGCTATTTCACGAACGGCTTGAAAGAGGGTTTACATTACCGCGAGAGCAGAGAGAAGGCGTGCCCGTTTCGCGCACGTTGATCAAACGTTTCTTCGTCCTCTTAAAGAACACTGCCGCCTCTTACCTTTGGTGAAAGTCTTCGAGCCTCTCTGTTCCTCTCCTTTAACCCTTAAAGGCATATCGTTGTAATACTACGGCATACCATTACAAACGGCTTCAATGTCGTTAGTATTCACTTACTGCATACTATTGTACAATTATCACTGATTACATGATATACTATATCCAGTGGCAACACTTTTTTGTCTTTCAAGGCTGTCTTTCTTTCAAGCACATTAGAACAGATAATATTGGTCACTAAAATGTCTGGGTGCAAGAGATACACACGAATGAAGTGTGAGAAACGTGGAGTAGCTCTTTGTCTTACCAAGGCAAAGAATTGGTTTAAAAACTTTCACACGTAATTAGAAAAATAATTTTTTCGTTATTTTTCCCTGCATTAACATGCACATGTCTACATAATATATTTTTGTCAAGGTGTAAGAATAAATCATGCATTTAACGGTTAACACTTTGACTGCCACGTTGGTCACATAATTGATTACAATTGTAAGAATTGAATAAAAATTGACAGTTAGTGCATTTTGAACATTACCGCTTGAACATTACTCTCATTGAACAATTAAACATTTTTATTAGAACATCGAAAATGAAAGGTTAATTTCTATGAAATATTGCATCTAGCATGGCGTTCTGAGCGAAACATGTGATTTCGACGTGGCAATCAAAGGGTTAACGAGCGCTGTGTGACGGAACATTCGAACGAAACGAAGGATACAAGGGAAACGGATTAAAGAAGAAACGTCCGCGGAGCGGTTCAAAGTGAAAGAAACGGCTGGAGAATTAAAAGAACCGCGTCAAATAAGGGAGACAGCGAGTCCAACAGGGGTGGGGGGGGGGAGGTGGAGACGAACAGAAGACGGAAGGGAAGGAGAGATCGATAAAGAGGGAAAGAACAAGGGAAGAGGTGCCGCCGCCACCGGACCGAGATAGCAGCGGATCGTCCGCGGAGAAAAGTTCTGTAATTTACCAAATGCCAGTCCACCGCACCATGCAAATTCCTCGACGTCGGAAACTTAACCGAGATTCGAAAACTTACTTCCGACGATGAAGGTTAATCTCGGCGGGCCGCGTCGAAGGAAAAAACGGGGACGGGCGTGGAGGGTCGCGAGAGGATTTTGAGGTGGGAGTGCGTGGTTGGAATCAAATGTAAAAACGAAAACAATTGAGATTTATTAATGATTTGACAGTTTTTCTCGAACTGCATTCGTGACATTTTCCCATACACTGACGATCCCGAGTCTCGTTCGGGCAAGTTTTGTTTTAACTCGTAGATAGTGATTTGCTCGACTATTATTTGTACTATAGCTTGTTATAATTTGATTAATTTTTCATGCAGTTTACGTTTACATTTTAGACGCAGGTAATATATATTGTGTATAAATTTATATTTATTTTTATAGTCAGTTTTATTTTACATCATTAGGTTCCCAAAATGTTTGAGTTTGTATTGAATGTTTCAAAATATATCATACTAAAACTACTTATTGAATAAATTTATTGTAATGAATTAATTGTATTAATAAATGTAGTCAAATAAAAATAAAGAAAAAAGGTGACAATTTTTTTACCCCTTTTCTCAAAAAAATTCGACTGTTAAGCGGTTAACCCTTTGATTGGTAAATACTTCCGGTCGAAGTGCTCCACGGGGAGCATTGTCATTATGATAGAACAGTATTTATTGATTAGCAGAGAATACAAATTTTATTTGTACTGTTATTTCTTATTAATTTACTTATTCATTTTCTTCCACCCTTTGGTCCTAAACTTTTGCCAGCTACTGTATATACTAATGTGTTGCGAATAATAAATAAACGAGTGAGAAGTTTATTCTGATAACGTGCAGGCTAAACTGATTTATTAGCAATTAGATTAATTTATTTATTGATTTATGAAAAGAAAATAGTTTAAACGTTACGTAAATTCAATAATTAACTAACATAAAAAACAAAGGCGCAAAATATATCGGATCCTGAGCTATTGCTGTTAACACGTTTCATAATAAAATTACAAATTATTTTTTGATAGGGTTAAACAATTTCATTTGTTTTCTTTTTTTTTTTTTTGCTTTAACCAACGTAATTTATGCCCTCCGCAACAAGCGGAGGGTAACGTTAAATTTCTTCGGGAATCCAATATTGGTTCGATCGTGGCGTGGAGCCGCGCGATTCAGGAATTCGTGTATTATCGTAATCATCGACGGGGTGAAAAATTACATCGGGCGCAGCGAGACGTGCGGTTTCGCTAACAACCGATAATTTACAGCGAGATATCGAGCTCCGTCGTGTTGCTCGAGCTTAATTCTTTCCTCGGTTAGTCAACGTTGAATTTATGCTTCATGTATTCGACAAATAACCATAATTAAATAAAGACTCCTTTAATCCATTTCGTGCACTATCTTGTCACATTTTTTATCGCACGTCACTATTCTCTAAAATATTAATTCATTATACTTAAAACGAATCCTTCGAAACGATGATAGTGAAATAATGAAGAAACTTAATGAAAAAATAATAATAATATTAATAGTAATAATAATAATAATTTAATATTAATATTAGTAGTAATAATAATAATAATTTAATATTAGTAATAATAATAATAATAATAATAATTTAATATTAATATTAGTAATAATAATAATAATAATAATAATTTAATATTAATATTATTAAAATAATAAGAAATTTGATACTATTAAAAACGTAATTTTCAAGCATTAAAAATATTAAAAATATTAAAAATTTCCAAGCATCGGTGGTTAAACAACAGCCATCAACCCCCTTCTTTTGAAAATTCCTAACTCTAAAGGGGACTCGCTGCTGTTCAATACGTTACATCGGAACATGGAACGTAACAATACGTCAAAAATCAAAAGGAGCCTGTACTTATTTAAACGCGAATCACGTCACGTCTGAAAGCGTAGAGTTAATCAGCTGTGCGAAGGCCGAGTGTCTTTTCTCGCGGATAATTATGACACACAGCCGACGGAGATGAAAGAAGCGTGAAAATTTCAGCGGGTTACAAAAGATCGTGGATTGCTTAAAAGGGCAAGGAGAACGAGATGAAGGAAGAAAAAAAAAGGAGGTGAAAGATAAAAGGGAACGAAGGGGTGTCCGGGGCGGCGACAATGAAAGTGAGGAAGAAAGTTTAAAGGAACGGGGTTGGCCGGCTCGGCTTTTTCTCTTTTTCACACAGTCGCAGGCCCTAATGGGACCCACGTTCTCGTCAGACGGATTAACATCAGCTCTGTAACGGCACCTGTAACGTTTGCGCGGGATCTCGAGACGGACGCTTATTTCCCGAGAAACGAAGCTTTCTCGAAGGGCGGAGATTTGGACAAGTTGAACAGCCCTATACATACAAGGCGTTAACGTACTAGTGAGACGAATCCGGAGGATGCTTTTACACGAAGAAACAAGTCGTAAGGGTGAACTCATATTTTTACCATCATTGAAAATTCACTGTGCTCTGATTTTCATTGCATTGATATTACTTATAACTGTTATTTATTATTATATCATTTATTATTGTACACAATTTACACTGTCCACATTTATTATTTTAATGATATACAGCAGCAGACAAAATTCTCAAACGCCAAGACAGTGTAAAGCATAATTTTATGATTCGCAAAAATTGTTTATCTATTCATTTTTATTGTCATTGTGATAAAACACTATTCATATTGATTAGCACAAAATACAAATTTTATCTATACTGCTATTTTTTATTAATTAATTTATTTACTTCCTTTGACTCTTTGGTCTTAAACTTTTATCCATTGCTGTAACTATGTATGAATAATAACGACGAATTTATTCTGTATCGTATCTAAGAGTGTTGATTAAAAAAGAATTGTCAAGCAAGAAATGCTTATACGTATCATTATCTTCTGCACTTAAGGATAATTTGAAGCGGAGCAAATTTCCGAAAGAAACCGCCACGAGGTCGCCGCGAGAAGTAGAAGCCGCGCTATTCAATTTCCGTTGTGTTCATTTGAACGCAGCGAAAGGACATTCAAAACAAAGCCGTCGACGACGAACAATTAACGCGTCCGTGCGTTCCGCGATGCGGCACAGCGAGAACGTTGCATACAGCGTTGCATATTTCATTCCCCGCGGAACATGCGACGGCGTTCCTTCATGGAGGACGTTTTAAAAAATATGTTTCGTCGAGCAAAGGGCAGAAGGGCGGGCAAAGGGGGAGAGAAAGGGAGTTCGCGATGAGAGAGAAATGGAAGAAGAAAGGGAGGAAAGAGAAGAAAGTACTTCTTTTACGAGGAAATATGAGCCCGTAGCAGTTCGGTCTCCTGAGAATAAGGTTAACGCCGTAAAGGACACACAATTTGTCCGGGACAAAAAAAAAAGGAAGAAAAAAGACAGAAAAGTCGGGGCTTAGCAGCGAGAGAAACTCTGTCGGCTGGCTGTGCAGAGCCGGGCGCTCAAAACGTTGAACTCGAAGTAATGTTTGTCGTAATTAAGCCGAGGACTAAATAAACCAGCCGCGGAGTGATCAGGCCTGCGAGATCTCCGCGTTTGCTTTCGAGAAAAAGCTTTCGGTGCAATCCAACTTGCACAAAGATAATGCACAATGAAGAGAGCTGAAACGAAAGAAGGGAAAAGAAGCAAAGAGAATGAGATAGACATGCTCAGAGAGAGAGAGAGAGAGAGGAGACGAAGACAAAAGAGAGGAACGGAATAAGAATCCGCGCGTAATTGGACGTAAAAGGGGTACGGGAGTGGAGACTGACTTTTATTACTACGAAATTAATTCGAAATCCACAGGCAGGCTCGAAAGGCTCGCCATTAATCACGATCGACTTAAACGCGTGTACCATCCCCGGTTCTGGCCGATGAAGATCCATTAATTCCGCTGCCCTGGTATCTAATACCGTCCGCCGCCGATCCGGTTTCCCGGTTTGAATAAGATTAACGCGGCAAGAAGCTCGTGGATCCGGAGGCCAGGGAGCGCGAGCGCGGAACAACGTGGTCCCGGGCCAGCGGAGAAAAATGCAATAATCGTAGGCGACCCGAAAACGACGGGGGAGAGATAACAGGGGCGAAACTAATGGTAATCACGGGAGACGAGGAGGAACAGAGGTGGAGAGGTAGGAGGAGGATGAGAAGGAGGATGAGGAGGAGGGTGAGGGTGGGGAAGGAAGGAGGAGGAAGCGACAGCGCGGCTGCGGGCGAAAAATAGGTCGAAAGAGTCCTAAGGAGGATTCATTACGCTTTCCGCGGAGGCCGTCTACCAGATAATCTCCAGCGTCGACAAAAACGAAACAAACGCCCGATACCTACTTCTTTTTTTACTTTTTCGAAGGGATAAAGTTTCAGCGAATGAAAATCGATCGACCGCGCAGCCCTCGATGCGAATCGAAGACGATAAGGGGAAGAAGGATGTACGGGGACGGAACGCGGTGGAAATTGCGTGAAATTCCGCGAAGAAGAAGCTAGAGAGGAAAAACTACGTTGGAAACGGAGGCTGTATTAAAAGCGCCGGTGAACAGTAATCAGCCGGGTGAATTAAGAATCGTAAACACCGGCGGAGGCCGGGAGCCAAAGGGAAAGCTGATTAAAAGAACCGGGAAAGCAGACGGGAGCGCGGTCCCGTCGTTTCCAATCGGCCGGAATTCGTTTAAAGTCGAAGCCACCGGCTAACGAAACCACTCCTGGTCAATCGACGTACCGCAAATTTACAAATCCTCCCCGAGACCCAAGCGGGAAGACCAACAAAAAGCTTCCCAGAGCCTGCTATTTTCAAGCCAGCCAACCAGGCCCTGTCCAACCCGTTCGGTGGTGGCGTTGGAACGAGGCAGGGGATACGGAGGTTAGCGTCGTGAGAAGCGTAAAATTTGTTCAGGGGATGAACGGAAGACGTCGTCGTCACGGCTTGAGGGAGCAAGAAGCGCGGAAGACGGCGAAGCAACGAGCCAGCAGAAGCAGCGGTAGCAGCAACCGCGTCGTAGGTAGTAGTAATACCGTGAGCAGCAGCAGCAGCAGCAGCGGCGTCGGCAGCGGCGTTGACGACGACGACAACGACGACGAGGAAGAGGTCGACTACCACGACAACGACGGCAGCAGCAGCGGCTGTAGTAGTAGTAGTAGTAGTAGTAGCAGCAGCAGCGGTAGTAGTAGTAATCAGAGAAGAAGACCGAGACGGAGAAAGGGGTAAGAACGGAGCAGGACAGAGGAGGACGGGGCGAGAGTAGGAGGCCTGGAGGAAGGAGGAGGCTGACTGATCGGCAGAGTAGAGGAGAAAGAGCACGCCTGCGCGGAATCCCCGGGCGGGCGCGGGCAGTGCCACTGGAGGCCCGGCGGTTTCAGAGCTTCGCCCGGGACGACGAACCGCAGACGACCCGTACGCAAAACTCGGTCGTAGTTAGCAGCCGTGTCCGAAGGATCGGTCGGGAAAAGGGGCCAGATTCACGCGACGCACGCACAGGCCCCGCGCGAGGTGACGGTTCGCGTGTACGCTGTCCGGTTTCTGCTGTCCGGCCGAGGGAAACGTGCAAACCCTTGGACGAACACGTTGGGAGGACGTGTGCACGACGTCGGGAGCTGCGGCATACGACGATCAGGGTACACGCACGGTAACGGGAGTCGGTGCGTGATCGACGACGGTTCATCGGGGGATAATATGTGATCAGTGCGAACCCACCGAACCCGCGATGGTGTAACGTAACCACGTAAAGGAGGCAAGTTGTGCGCGACAGAGGGAGGAGAAACGGGGACGTAGAGAGGGTGGCAAGGTGCTATGCACGAGGTCTGGTAGCATCGAGCCAAGGAGGATGAACAGAGTGACGGCAGAGGGCTAGGAGTGAGCTAGGTGCACCGCGGCTGGTGTGCTGGTTGTTTTGAGATGTCAGTGGACCCGTCGAAGGCAACTGCGTCGTCGTTCTCGTCGTCGTCGTCGTCATCGTCGTCACTGTCTTCGTCATCATGAGGAGATCCTCTTACGTGAACTACTACGTCCTGTGCCTCGTGTGCTGGATTCTACTGGGCATCACCGGTAAGATCAATCCCCCCGGTCGCCGCGACATATGCTTCCGTTCGTCCTCGCGACTCGAGTGCGAACAACCCTCGCGGATCGTGCATCGATCATTCCAGATTCCCGCGGGAAAAGTGTACCACCACGTTCTGGCTGACGATCACGAGGAGAGACTTCTCCTCGACGGACGTGCTTTTCGGTAATCGTGAATCCGGTGTGCCCTAGGTCCAGGTCTACGATGGACTGCCGATGGTTTCGGTGCGGCCTGCATAAAAGAGGGGGGCCGGGTGACGTGAAAACCTAGGGGGGCAGACGTAGGGACGAGAAAAGGGGACAGGCGGGGCCGTACCGTTGGAGACTTGTACTGCGGACGGATCGATCAGATTTTGGGGTGTAACTGTGCGTACGTGAATTAGCACGCGTGTCGCGAGAAGGTGCCGTTCTACGCGGAGAATTTGGCAGCTGATCGTGTGTATGCGCGATCGATCAACGCGAGAGGATCTAGATACGCGAGTGGAGGGAAAAAGGAGGACTCGCAGCCACGGAGGAGGGTGGGAGGGGGCTGCCTCCGGACCCGGTCCAGGGCTGTATCTAGCGCCACCCTTGTTTGTCGCGGCGACGGTATTGTATTTTCCCTGTTCCTCTTCTTTGTCCCTCCGGTCCTCCGCCGTTCCGTTATTCTTTCGCCATCCTTGTCGGGTCACCGTGTCGACTCGATGACTCCGTCATCGTGTGGTACAGGCTGAGGGGCGAGGCGAAGGCAGAGAGGTAGCACGTTCTCTCGTCCTCGCTCTGACGTCGTTCAGGGACGTGTCTATCGATTTCATCTCTCACGCGGCGGCTGTATCGCGATGATACGCTTCGCTTTTTCCATACCATCCCCCACCCCCAAACGAACACTCCTCGCGAACGACACCGACCTTCTAACGTCGAGGAAAGTTCCACCGAAAAGTTAACAGCGGCTAGGGAGTCCTCCCCCTAGGGATAATCCCCGTGTATCTGTGCTCCTCAGTTTCGTGTTTGATAGCCCACTCGACAGAAGTATGACTTCATAAAGTAATGACTTTAAACTTAATTGTGTCGGTTAAAACGACGCCGGCGCTGTTCCGCATTTACTGCCGCCCGTTTACGGGGTGCTCTTCGCAGCTATCAAAAGAATATAGTTAATGGTTCGTCTCTTAAACAGGTCACGATATCCGAGCGATTACCCGCGTCTTCGTACCAGCTACGAGCGTCAATCTCGAGGCTTATGTAACCCTCATGGAGATCCCTGTTAGCTACACCATGAGGAGCACGTTAATTACTGCTCGTCCCCCCTGTGCTCGCTTAACGTTTCTTGCTGATTCAATGAGAAGTACATTGATTTACGGATCGCTACCCCCGACATGTTTTATCTTAATGATCTTCCAGGATACACTCTGCTCCCCCTCGATATAGAGGCCGCCCTGCATCCTCCCCCGGTTCGCCAATAATTTTCCCTTCGTTCTGAAGGACTCTCGTCGGGACACTCGTCCCGCGGGCAAGAAACGAACTCGACAGCGGAAAGGATTTATCGAGCACGGCTGTATCCAACGGTGTCCTTTTATCGTTTCCTCTTTTTTCTCGTTCCCCGTTACACCCCCTCCCGACGATCGCGTGCGAACGGCAAGGAAACGTTTCGGTATGCAAAGCGGGCATCGAGTTGTTGTCGATCGGCTCGTTCATTATCCGTGTCGGCCCCCTTTATAAATACGTTCCATTCGTCGCTTTCGACGGCGGCTGTTATCGAACGAACCGACGCCGGGGTTGAGGGTGACAGGGTGAGGGTGTGGGGGTGGGAGGCGAAAGAGAGAACGGGAACCGATGAAATACACACGAAAGGCTGCCAAACCGCGAACTAAACGACACTCGTAGAACTTCCGAACGGGACACAAATCGATCCCATTAACGCAGGCTAACGGCGCAGCCGGTAATTTTGTTAAACAATTTACCCGAATTCTGGGCGCCCGTCGCTTTCCTACCCTCCGGAACCTACTCTTAATTGGTTTCAACTGCGCGCCGCCCTCGCCGTATCCCGATTCCGCAACACGAAAACAATTTCTACATCGGCGCGCGATGCATTATGCACTTTCCAACCGGCAACATAATCGCGACACAGCCGCTGATTATGCCTCACGGTGATTAAACGACCGACGTAGTTACCCGGGAATAGGGATTTCGACGTTTCCGCAGTCGTCGTTTACGGGAAATCGCTTCGCGGATTGTGCACCGCCTTTGCAACTGACGTGTCCTGAGATAGATCTTACCTGAAATTCTAATCCCATTACTTATTAAACCTCTGTGTCACGTTACACATTGTATTAACAGCGCTACGGTTAGTTTCTACAGCCCTGTTCAAAGTGATTCCCATCAATTTATGGAAAAGTGTATTCTCTGCGATTCTGGTTAATCGTTTTGTTACTTCTTATACGTGTGCAACTTTACACGAACTTCATTTCTTAACCTTAGATACACTTTCGTAATCGCCGTAGAGTACACGAATCGTTCACTTTATCGCAACAACCGAAGGTTGGATTTACTTAAGAAGTCTTCGTGACAAGATAATCGAAGTGTCGAAAATGAAATAATTGTCTGACCTAAATTCTCTCTTTAACCATCGCGAACTCTTTCGAGTTCGATCGAATTGAACCGAAAACAAAGCGTCGCCAATGCAGTTTCAAGCGATTCGGCACCACCGGCATAAACAATCGCAAGCTCGTAGGTATTAATCGAGGATCGAACGATAACCGTTAAATCAGCGGTGCATCGCGGAGAGCGCGCACGATGGAAGTAGTCGAACGTAAATGTTTGATGAACTAGTAAGACAGAAAATCGAGTTAGCCAGGCTAAGGTAGGGTCGGGATCTCGCTGGGACCGGGGATTCAGATTTATGTCCGAGTTTAGTGCCCGATGACGCCGTAAAATTACACCGAGCACACCAGGTACGCGCCGTTCTAATAAAGCGGCGAGGAGAACGCGCTCGCGTCGATGCTCGATTTTTCCACGCATCTTACCGTGTGCAACCCATTCCCGTCCCCCCGGGAAATATACATCAGAGATCCTCTTTTCCGTTTCCAAGAAATTTATTTCCACTCGCCTCCGCCGCCGTTCCGCGTTGGATCGCGGACGCTTCTTTCCCCCCTTTCACGGACGATTTCATTCAATAACCGCGTGCCAACCTGCTGAAACGACGGGCCGCGGTGTTTATGCATAAATTATTCGCATCGTTGTCTTTGAGCTTGAACGCGCGATAAGCGTATTAGCGCGATTATCGTGCAGGCTGACGCGCACGAGGAACAGGGAGCACGTTTCAATCGCATATATATATATATTGGTTAATCTGTAACTTCATCAGCTCATAATTACATTGAATCGGGGGTTTAATTATCACCCGCGTTCCGTTTTGATGCCCGTTTAAATTTCCCGCCGGATGGCGGATCGCTGCCGCTGAAACGGACCCCAGACATTGCTTTGCATCGCTTAAACTGTTCCACGGGATATTCAAACGGTGCGTGTTTGCGTAGAGCAGATACATTCCCGAAGCTCTCTAGTAATATAAACATTATGGTTCATGGATCAAGAGCTCCCGTTAACTTCGGTCGCGAGGATCTCGGTTTCTGGTAGCTTTAAGCATCACCTCCATTGCTAGGGCAATTTACACGATAAACGACCGTGCGTCCCAAAATTCGACTAAACGCAAGAACTAGCAAAGCAGTAAAAATGACCAATTGGTGATTATTCGTAGAAACCTTATAAATTCGTAAAAATAGTAAAGCTTCCAAAATTTACTACGATTTTCTACAGAATGTATGAATAAAGATTTGTATTTTTTCCAAGTGATTTTCAAATTCGTTCTCTCCCAAGCAAATAAGTAAGCACTTTAATCATAGGTAGTTCTAGTGTGAACCCTCAATAAACCACAAAATTCTGCTTCTTCAGCGACAAAATCATCACAGCTCTTTGTTCTCGCTCAAGCGTACAATGGTAAACCCCTCAAACAATACTTCGGTCATCTAAGTTTCACCCCCTACACCCACCCGAGCACATAACATCAACAATCGCGCAGCGTACCAAAGAGTAAACGCTTCCAGTCACAGAACAACCCCTTACGTAACACAGATAGAAACGCGATCGCGTTAACCGGTCGGAACAAATTCGAATGGCAATCCTCATCCAGCGAGCAAAGCTCTATCGCCGCGAACCTCAATTCCCTTCTGTTTGCCCATCTGAATGATTCATTCCCACTGAAATTTACGAACGGCCATAAGCGACGCGTTGCGCTTTGTGCTCCCTCTTTCTGCCCTCCGCCGCGGCCCCCTGCGCCTTTGTTCTTTGCCCAGCGTGAAACACGATTTCCAGGAATGCCGTTGAAACGATAATCGCGGGCACACGCCGGAATAATTCGAGTCGCCAGCGAAAAAACGCCCGCATCGCCCTGGCTGACGTCTATTTATGCCCGTTTTCGCGACGATCCTCGGGATCCTCTTCCTCCCCCCTCCTGTACGGATTCGCCCCGCGGCGCTTGCGCTCGATATTTTGCATCCCTGAAGAACCCTTTTGTACGGAGCGTCGAGTGTCCTGGGAGGATGGGCTTCGATTGGTCGTGCAGGTCCCGGGTGCACGCGACACCGGGTCGCCGCGCGCTGATTGCCAATCGAAATCGCCTGGCCTGAACGGAAACGCGTTGGCAAATCGATTCATCGAGCGTGGAACGAGACGCAGTTAAAGGGATATCGGGTCGAGGTCGAGAAATTAGCGGTGTACAATCGAACGGAGGCGTTCGTTGATCGATGGAATCGAGCTGGGCCGATTTCGAGGCTCGTCCTTTGACCCGGCTCTCACCCTTACACGCCTCACAAGCTGGCCTCTCGAGGATTTTCGCGCGATTTAGGGGAACGGATGTAATGATTTATTTTTCGTTTTTTTATTTATTTGTTTAATTCAACGGGACGAACCCTTTGTGTTACAATGAAAATACGAATAAAATGAGTTATCGAAACAGAGGGAGTAATAGCTAAGTGAATTTAATAGTATTCCCACCGACACTTCACGTATACCTATTCCTACGGCGACATTCCCATGTAAGACAGACCACAAATTTTTCTCAAAAAATAAACAATGCAAAAAGAAGTGAATATTGAAAAATGTATCATACGAATATTTGAGAAAAAGTCTAAAGTTTAAAGGCGATTCAATCACGTTGTATCTATGAAATTTTAATCGAAATTTTAAAAACGATCATTTGAACGGTTGTGGTAGGAATAGTGTTAATTTGATAATTAATTTTTATGAGTCACCTATCGCACGGAGGACTAAGTTATTGAATGTACGAAGTGGGTGGCAAAAAAAGTCAACAGAATTACAGAAACAGTTTTCCGTTACGAATAATAATTGGTTTATACAATTGTTGGAACAATAGAGAGTCCGATCAGATCAGATGAAATAATCGAGAAATGACATTCTGTACGGAATACTTCGTTTCGATTCGAAATTTTTTTTTTCTATTTTTGTAAACCGTTAAAATCGAATTTAAAATCGTGATCCAAAGCGCGAAGCAATTATATCACCTCGTTGTTAATTGTAAGACTTATCTTCCATTTTTAGTCGAAATGCGAAACTTCGAAATATTCGATAGGTTCTTAAACGAAAAATGATTAATTATGAAAAAATATTGGGTTGGCAACTAAATGATTGCAGACTTTGTCCATAGATGATTTTAGCACATTCTTTCGTTTTATCAACGTGTTCAAAGCACCTAAACTATATTGTTTCCTTGTTGTTTGAACTTCCATCATTAATTAGTAAGACAATTTTATCGATTATTTATTTAGTTTCGTTTTTATCCCAATTTAAAGATGGAAGAAGAAAACGCGCATTTCAGACATATTTTATTGTATTATTTCTGAAAAGGCAGGAACGCATTGCAAGCATACAAGAAGTTGTATGGGAATGAAGCCTTAAAGAAAGGCTTTATTTATTTATTTTATTCCATTCAGTACTACTTGAATGATACAATTTTTAATGATGCTGATAATGTGAAATCTCATTTAATTCAGTATTTTGCTGGTAAAAATTAGAAGTTTTATGAACATGGAATTATGACACTGTCTAAAAGATGGCAAAAGGTCATCGACAAAAACGGACAATACTTATTTTAATAAAGTCATATTTTTAAGTAAAAATTTTGAATTTTCATTCTTATTTAAAACCCGCAATCACTTAGTTGCCAACCCAATACATTTCTCAAAATGTCGAGGTTTGAATTAACTCCTCCAAACTGTACGAAAATCTCCGAGCAACCAGCTGTGGGACCTCCTCGTTAGAGACATAGCCTTAGTTAAGACAGTATTTTTGGCTCCAAGGTCTTCGCGATGCTAATTTAGATTTCTCTCGGAGCGTTCGATGAAACTTTGTTCGAAGTGTTTTCAAGCGACCTAAGGAAGCGAGGCTGATAATACGTTACACGCGCGTACTCGCTCGCTTGGTATTGTAAAAATATTTCACGATTTAAACGTTCGTTCACGCATACGTAAATGACCGAATACGCGTGTTTCGAGATGAAACAAAATTGTTCGTTAACCTATTTAGTAAACAAAATTATGAAGAGACCTCGTGAATTTTCGAGTGTTTAAAACGTGTTTTCATGCGAACAGAAATTGTTTATTAACATCATTTAATCAGCAATGCGTGGTATCCGCGGTTTACCTTCCTGTCACGCGCAAGCAAAGTTACGATAGAAATTACCCGTTAATGAGCAAGTATCTGCAATTAAATGCCAGAGCGTTTGGAAGCAATAAACAAATAACCTAAATTGTAATGCTGGTAATAGAATATACTAGAGTGTACGATAAAAGCCAAAAACAAATATGAATACTTAAAAAATATATTGATTCTTTAACCCTTTGCGCTCGAGAGGTGACTGTTAGTCACCAAATGATAGCTTCGCGAATTTTCAGACTTCAGTTAGTTTGTTTATTGGTCAGACTCAGAGGTTAAATAGTAATATATGTAAATTTCAGTATATCACTTAACTAAACGAAATAACGTTTAATATAGGCGAATCTTAGTAAATATTTAGAATTTGAAAATTTTTGAAGTTACTATCATTAAACGACTAACAGTCACTTCTCAAGTGCGAAGTATTAAAAGACTACTAGTCTCCACTTATTATTTTTATCATTATTAAATTATATTATTATTATTAAAAATCGAAAAATCCTAATACACTTGTTTCGTGAAATATTTTCGAAATTCCAAGCAAATCCTAATGATTCATAAAAGAAAAAAGAAAATACAATTTTGACCCAAAATTCTCGTCGCAAATTGTAACGAAAAATCGCAAAACATCCTTTCCTGAAATCGCGTTCGAAAATAGAAGGTATTTTAAATCGCCGACGATATAACGCAAATTCACCGCAATATTTCGCGACGCTGTTAAAAACCGGAAGCGCTCTACTCGACGGAACGCTTCCGCAGCCGGGATGTTCCGAGCGAGCAGCTAAGTATCCGCGACGTCTAAACGGAGTTTCTGTAAAAAAAAAAAAAAAGAAAAAAACGAGGAACGGAAAATGGCAACGGACGACTGCTGACAATTCGCCACCCCAACCCCTGCGACCTCTATATCCTCCCCTAGCAACGGATATTACCAATAATGCGATAATCCGTGCACTCTAAATGCTATGAATACCGGCATTATTGAAAGGATGTGGATTTATTCAGCCGGACATTATTTGCCAGTTGCGGACGTTCGATTTTTACCAGCGCGACGCGGCTGTGCACAGCGCCGAATTTTCTGTAATTCGTGAAATCCTATCGATCGTGAAAATCACCATTGTTCGCGATTTCGTCGCAAAGTAGGTGTAAAAAACGTAAAGGTTCGCTTCGCAAATCGAATTGAAATGTAAATCATGAAACTTCTGTTAGTCGTACGTCATCCTTTAAACGATCGAACTTTTTCGCGTGATATATGATAGCGGACATAAGTTTAAGACGAGAGAATATTATAAAACAGAGTACGATGGTATTTAAATATCATCTGTGCATTCGTTTCTATTACCGATGGGAAATAGAATTCTATTACCAATTCTATTACCAATGGTAATGGTACTTATTGAGTGGGTACCAAGCATGAAATTCGTTTATCGTGCAGTTTCTCATATTATATTATATTATAACTGTTGATCGCGTTTCTTTTTTTAGTGCTTGCTTCAAAATCGGCAAATTTTCAAACAGAGTTTCATCTCCTATTTTACCCTCTTGGGTGTCGATTCTCCAAAAACGTTGAAACACGTATTTCTTTATTTCTAATGAAAAATCTAAGAAACAATTTTCATAGTGCTTGCTTTAAAATCGGTGGATTTTTAAATGAACTTTCATCTCTTATTTTACCCTCTCAGAGGTTAATTTTCCAAAAATGTTGAAACAAGTATTTCTTTATTTCTAATGAAAAAGCTAAATACCAGTTTTTATAGAACTTGCTTCAAAATCGCCGGATTTTCAAACAAGCTTTCAACCCCTATTTAAACCCCTTAGGGATGGAATATAAAAAAAACCCTTCCTTAGTGGGTGCCTACGTCATAAAAGGAACCTATTGTCTCGAAATTTCATGTTTCTAGCATCAATAATTTAGGCTCTGCGATGATACGATGCGATGATCGATGGATCGATGCGATGAGTCAATCAGAACATGTCTTTTTATATGTATAAATTATATAATATGAGACAAATATATTATAACGTATTATATTCTCGTGTTAGAAAAAATACTTTATTTCGCTCTTAAACTTTTGTCCGCTACCGTGAAAGGGACAAAAGAGAATTCAATAGCCGTTCCTTATAATTTCCTCGTAACGCAAATGCAAAGGAGATTCGAGTCATAAACGTATAGCATGAACGCGAAACTAAAATTTCTTATAACTGCGTCGTGCCGTTGTAAAATTGCGCAAGTATAACGGAAGGAAACGGTAGAGCAGTTATTAGATATTATTTGTGGGAATTAGTACGAGGAGGGTGTCGTGAACTTCCTTATCTACTTCGCCGGCCGTTACAGTACATTCCTATTCCACTTCGTTCGCGGCGCCGTTTCCCACGTTATAAGAGAGAGGTACGAACACGATATCACTTTCTTTCGTTGTTCCCTCGTTTGGCCGCTTGAAAATACGTTGAATAATACAGCAATGCCGTTAATGCGCCCCTCTTATATCCCCTTAACACGTTCGCCGCAATAACGTCGTTTGCGAGCGACGCGAAATTTTTTGTTTGCGCCGCGGTAATGACTGGCATTACTCCTGGAGAGCAAAACATACGTCTCAAGAAACGGTTGCCACGTCGCCCTCGGACCAAATCGCTGCACTATATTATTTATTTATTTATTTACTAGACGGGTATAACGCTTTAATGTGTACAAAATTATATAATAAAAGAATAGAATTGCATACAGGTGGCTATCTAACTATTAACCCTTTGCACTCGAACGGCGCCGCTACGGTGCCCGCAAGGTTTGATGCATTCAGAGTATAATATTTAATAGATTTTGTTGTATTCGATAAAAAAAATACACAAAATTGGTGAAATTTTATTATTTGCACACGTTTGTTTCAGTATAAAATGATTTTAAGGTACCTGTAAAATGCTTCCCTAACATAGCCGAAACCGTCTCAAGTTGCTGGTTCGCCCAAACTCAAAAGGCCCCGAGTGCAAAGGGTTAACCCTTTGCACTCGAGAGGAAACTGTTAGTCGTCTAATGATACTAACTTCAACAATTTTCAAATTCGAAATATTTACTAAGATTTGCTTAAAATAGACTTCATTTAATTTAGTTAAGTCATATACCACAATTCACATATACAATTATTTAACCTCTGAATGTAACTAATAAACAAATTAATTAAAATCTGCAAATTTGCGATACTATCATTTGGTGACTAACAGTCACCTCTCGAGCGCAAAGGGTTAATACCATACTTACAAAATATGAAAAATGATAAATCAATTAGATTTGAGGAATTTTTGGAAATTAAATTTAAAGTTGATTATACTTCCTGAGAAAAAGTCAGCTCCGTTGTTTCGTGTTGAAGCGAATCAAACCCGAAAAATCGATAGCCACCTACACTGCCGCTCAAAAGTTTGGAGCGTTCGAGCATCCATTCGAACGAATTGAACTTCTTTGTACGGAATATACGGATTATAATTATGATTTTTATTTCCAATTGTAATCGAGTATGGCTTCGTTACCGAGACAGAATTATAATTCTCCGTAACATTCCTTAAGCGAAAATTTAAGATGTTCTGAGATCGTGACACGTTCCAAAACTTTCGAGCGTCAGTGTGTAATGAACTACAGCTTCTACAGGTAGCGGACAAAAGTTTAAGACGAAAGGACGATGTAGAACATAGTTCTATGATCTGCAAATATTTTATCGTTATGATGGTAAAATACTAATTATTGATTAGCACAGAGTGTAAATTTTATTTGTCATGATATTCCTTATAAATTAATTAGTTTAACTTCGTTGACACTTTGGTCTTAAACTTTTGTCCGCTACTGTCTGCTTACAATTAGCATAACAACCAATTGTATTCTTCCGCGATCGTTATAGCATTTTTAACATTTTTTGTCCGCCGTAAGCGTTTCACGTTAACGAGAAAAGCTGTCCGTTACAAGATAAAGAAAAAAAAAAGGTGGAGCTTCTTCATCCATTAGCAGAGTCGAAAAAACCATGTAAAAAATGGAAAAAGTGATGCTTAGAAGGCAGCTATTTCCGAGCCGCAGACCGGGAAGAAAAAGTTGTTGATGACCTGAATAACTCAATCAATAGAGGCGGTCGTCCGAGCGAACGAACGAAAGAACCGTATCCGAGGGCCGCGTCTCGGCCAATTGTTTTTCTCCCTGCAAATGCCACATAAATAGCCATAAAACCGCGAGCCTCAGCACCGATGAATAGCCCCGGGTTTCGCGCCATTGACCGTTACCGCGTTCCTTTATGCGGTGCGCCCTGGAATCCGTTGAAAAAAAAAAGAAAGATTCCCGTTCCTCGTGTGCGTGGCGTCGTCGAAAGTCGTTTGGCATCGGGGGATGCTGGAAGCACGAGCCACGTTGACGCGTATCCGACCAGTATGCCAACGGGCGGTCGCCAACAGGCGTAAAAACGTTCGGTCGTAGACTATTGGGAAACCAAAAGATGACCGACTACCCGCAAGCTGAAAGACGCGAGACGCAAGAGGAATCGGTGGCCCGCTCCACCTGATCCCTTCCAATTTCCAGATTTTTGCTTCTTATTGGCGAAGTCTAGCATCTCTTCTGTTCGTCGCGTAACGAAGAAAGCGAACGAAACAAAACGCGACAGGGTGAGATACAGGACAAGCGAATGATACTGGCGTAGGTAACAACTTAGAATATTAACCCTTTCGCTACGGCTTGCCAAGCCATGGGGTGCCTTGCGTGGAATTAAGCGCCAGGATCAAAGTGCGAACATTGACCCTTTGCGGTCCGCGCTGCATTCGCAATTTCGTTTCAGCAGCTCCTATGTCGACGATGTGTCGAGACACATTGGACATAGAACTGCAAAGGGTTAACTTTAAAATCGTCTTTGTTTTATCCAATTTGAATAATGTCAGTTTAAAGATTGATTGAATATGGAAAGAGTTTTGTACAATTTTTCGAGGCAAATACCCCACTGTGCGCTGTGTCGAGTAACGCTCGACATAGGACCGCAAAGGGTTAAACGCGAGAAGTCTTCAGCATTCAGGACCAAAACTTTTGTCTCACAAACGACTTTTCATCATTACATTTAGAAGCAAAATTATCCGGGTTCATAATTTTTCCACGAACATATTAGTAATTAATATTAGTCCTCAACATTTAGATTTTTGTCTCACAAACGACTTTTTAACATTACTTTTAAAAGCAAAATGATCCGGGTTCATAATTCTTCCATGGACATATTTTTAATTAATATTTTTACATTACACAACAAAATAATAACTATAATTATAACATAATGTTGACAAATAATTTTTTAATAATCAGACTCTGTATGAAATGTCTCAAAACACGGATAAAATTTGACTTTTGGCTGTATTTTTGTGACGGATAACTATAGTCACTCGTAGTAGCGAAAGGGTTAACATCACAGCTATTCTAAACTACAGCAAATTCAACCCCTATGCAGTCTGTCCGCCTAGCACCTAAAAAGCAGGGAGAATGGATCTAACTGCTAATTCTCCTTGAGTCTCGCATTTTTTAGTTTGCAGGTAAAGTCAGTCATCTTTTGGTTTTCCAATACAGGCGCCCCTCAATTTTCAAACATTCAACATTTGCACACTTTCAGGAATCAATCGGGCGCGCCTGTAGTAAATGTTTTATCTGGAGTAGCTTCTTCGCCGTGCGCATAAGCTCGACGGAAGTCTCGAAGCGTGGACGATAAATCGAGGGACTTTTCTCGATTCCCACGTTTGAGCGCCGCCGTGTCGTTCCACACGGTCTACGAACGTTTTTACGAGGCGCCCCGGTCTCCGCGTCGATCATTTCCGGCAACACGTTGATCCCTCGACAGCGTTTCCGGTGAACTAACCGGGAGAAAAAAGACAAATCGGACGAAACATGCACGACGTCGCATCGAGAAACACGGTGCGCTGGTACCCTTCGCCTTCTGAACATTAAACCGGAAATGAGTCCTCAAGGTCGTTGGGACATAGTTCACGAACGGACGAAGATCCGAGGAGATCGGAGGGGAATCCTCTGGATTGGTATCCATTTCCTCGAGGCACGATGGCCCGGCTGAAGCTCTCTCCTCTCTGATAGGATTTATTTTGAAAGGCAAAGAGCGAAATAGAGGGAAAGCGGCGGAAAGGGGGTGGCATCGCGTACAGACATCACGAATGCGAAATATACTTGTATTATACCATCCTATATGTACCATCCATGTACCATCCATGTACGATCCTTTTATTATACCATCGTGGAAACGGTTCCCCGTGCTATGTAAATTCGTCTGGGATAACAAGCTCGCGGCGGTCGGGCCGCCATCTTAACCAGTTAGCTGCGATCGACGAGTGTACTCGTCATGGAGAAGTAGCAGGATTTTGTGTCGTGACGAGTATACTCGTCATGCACAAAAAGCAAGGACCATTGACTATTTAAATTGTAATTTCTGTGAAAAATAAAACATGCTCTCAAATTTTGAGATGTTTAGAATATTTTGAGGCCAGGCCGGAATAAAACAAACAAACAACAAATATGAATAATTTGAGATGAACTCATGCGTCCCCATAAATACCGGCTGAAACAGCTTATTAGTTCGCATAATGAATTTATTTATGTGCGATGATGACGTTTTTTAGATGTCAGCGTAAAAGGGGCAAAAACGGAAGTCGGAAAGCTGATTTATGATAGGGTTCCTTCAGGGATGATTCCACCATGGAACAGCAGGAAATTAAATTCTTACCTTTATATGTATTTAATTTTTCTTGCGTTTTTCGTTTAATATGTATGTGATATATTAACAAAATATGTGTATTAACCAAATAAGTAAATATTAGTAATAAAATTGTCAATTTTATATAATAAACCCATCTTTTTGATCCCATATTTTAACAGTCACGCTTACTCTGTGATTGACGAGTATACTCGTCAACCCTCAATTTTCGAGACACGTATAGGTACGTGCCCTCAAAAGAGGGCGCCACAGCAAACCGGTTAACGTGTTCGCCTCGAACGCAACCGATTATTGTTTGAGCACAGTCGAAGGGCTGAACTTTGATAAGGAAATTCGAATAAA
>JAOPTO010002448.1:93728-132704 GCA_033822845.1 Tetrapedia diversipes
CCCTCGGACCAAATCGCTGCACTATATTATTTATTTATTTATTTACTAGACGGGTATAACGCTTTAATGTGTACAAAATTATATAATAAAAGAATAGAATTGCATACAGGTGGCTATCTAACTATTAACCCTTTGCACTCGAACGGCGCCGCTACGGTGCCCGCAAGGTTTGATGCATTCAGAGTATAATATTTAATAGATTTTGTTGTATTCGATAAAAAAAATACACAAAATTGGTGAAATTTTATTATTTGCACACGTTTGTTTCAGTATAAAATGATTTTAAGGTACCTGTAAAATGCTTCCCTAACATAGCCGAAACCGTCTCAAGTTGCTGGTTCGCCCAAACTCAAAAGGCCCCGAGTGCAAAGGGTTAACCCTTTGCACTCGAGAGGAAACTGTTAGTCGTCTAATGATACTAACTTCAACAATTTTCAAATTCGAAATATTTACTAAGATTTGCTTAAAATAGACTTCATTTAATTTAGTTAAGTCATATACCACAATTCACATATACAATTATTTAACCTCTGAATGTAACTAATAAACAAATTAATTAAAATCTGCAAATTTGCGATACTATCATTTGGTGACTAACAGTCACCTCTCGAGCGCAAAGGGTTAATACCATACTTACAAAATATGAAAAATGATAAATCAATTAGATTTGAGGAATTTTTGGAAATTAAATTTAAAGTTGATTATACTTCCTGAGAAAAAGTCAGCTCCGTTGTTTCGTGTTGAAGCGAATCAAACCCGAAAAATCGATAGCCACCTACACTGCCGCTCAAAAGTTTGGAGCGTTCGAGCATCCATTCGAACGAATTGAACTTCTTTGTACGGAATATACGGATTATAATTATGATTTTTATTTCCAATTGTAATCGAGTATGGCTTCGTTACCGAGACAGAATTATAATTCTCCGTAACATTCCTTAAGCGAAAATTTAAGATGTTCTGAGATCGTGACACGTTCCAAAACTTTCGAGCGTCAGTGTGTAATGAACTACAGCTTCTACAGGTAGCGGACAAAAGTTTAAGACGAAAGGACGATGTAGAACATAGTTCTATGATCTGCAAATATTTTATCGTTATGATGGTAAAATACTAATTATTGATTAGCACAGAGTGTAAATTTTATTTGTCATGATATTCCTTATAAATTAATTAGTTTAACTTCGTTGACACTTTGGTCTTAAACTTTTGTCCGCTACTGTCTGCTTACAATTAGCATAACAACCAATTGTATTCTTCCGCGATCGTTATAGCATTTTTAACATTTTTTGTCCGCCGTAAGCGTTTCACGTTAACGAGAAAAGCTGTCCGTTACAAGATAAAGAAAAAAAAAAGGTGGAGCTTCTTCATCCATTAGCAGAGTCGAAAAAACCATGTAAAAAATGGAAAAAGTGATGCTTAGAAGGCAGCTATTTCCGAGCCGCAGACCGGGAAGAAAAAGTTGTTGATGACCTGAATAACTCAATCAATAGAGGCGGTCGTCCGAGCGAACGAACGAAAGAACCGTATCCGAGGGCCGCGTCTCGGCCAATTGTTTTTCTCCCTGCAAATGCCACATAAATAGCCATAAAACCGCGAGCCTCAGCACCGATGAATAGCCCCGGGTTTCGCGCCATTGACCGTTACCGCGTTCCTTTATGCGGTGCGCCCTGGAATCCGTTGAAAAAAAAAAGAAAGATTCCCGTTCCTCGTGTGCGTGGCGTCGTCGAAAGTCGTTTGGCATCGGGGGATGCTGGAAGCACGAGCCACGTTGACGCGTATCCGACCAGTATGCCAACGGGCGGTCGCCAACAGGCGTAAAAACGTTCGGTCGTAGACTATTGGGAAACCAAAAGATGACCGACTACCCGCAAGCTGAAAGACGCGAGACGCAAGAGGAATCGGTGGCCCGCTCCACCTGATCCCTTCCAATTTCCAGATTTTTGCTTCTTATTGGCGAAGTCTAGCATCTCTTCTGTTCGTCGCGTAACGAAGAAAGCGAACGAAACAAAACGCGACAGGGTGAGATACAGGACAAGCGAATGATACTGGCGTAGGTAACAACTTAGAATATTAACCCTTTCGCTACGGCTTGCCAAGCCATGGGGTGCCTTGCGTGGAATTAAGCGCCAGGATCAAAGTGCGAACATTGACCCTTTGCGGTCCGCGCTGCATTCGCAATTTCGTTTCAGCAGCTCCTATGTCGACGATGTGTCGAGACACATTGGACATAGAACTGCAAAGGGTTAACTTTAAAATCGTCTTTGTTTTATCCAATTTGAATAATGTCAGTTTAAAGATTGATTGAATATGGAAAGAGTTTTGTACAATTTTTCGAGGCAAATACCCCACTGTGCGCTGTGTCGAGTAACGCTCGACATAGGACCGCAAAGGGTTAAACGCGAGAAGTCTTCAGCATTCAGGACCAAAACTTTTGTCTCACAAACGACTTTTCATCATTACATTTAGAAGCAAAATTATCCGGGTTCATAATTTTTCCACGAACATATTAGTAATTAATATTAGTCCTCAACATTTAGATTTTTGTCTCACAAACGACTTTTTAACATTACTTTTAAAAGCAAAATGATCCGGGTTCATAATTCTTCCATGGACATATTTTTAATTAATATTTTTACATTACACAACAAAATAATAACTATAATTATAACATAATGTTGACAAATAATTTTTTAATAATCAGACTCTGTATGAAATGTCTCAAAACACGGATAAAATTTGACTTTTGGCTGTATTTTTGTGACGGATAACTATAGTCACTCGTAGTAGCGAAAGGGTTAACATCACAGCTATTCTAAACTACAGCAAATTCAACCCCTATGCAGTCTGTCCGCCTAGCACCTAAAAAGCAGGGAGAATGGATCTAACTGCTAATTCTCCTTGAGTCTCGCATTTTTTAGTTTGCAGGTAAAGTCAGTCATCTTTTGGTTTTCCAATACAGGCGCCCCTCAATTTTCAAACATTCAACATTTGCACACTTTCAGGAATCAATCGGGCGCGCCTGTAGTAAATGTTTTATCTGGAGTAGCTTCTTCGCCGTGCGCATAAGCTCGACGGAAGTCTCGAAGCGTGGACGATAAATCGAGGGACTTTTCTCGATTCCCACGTTTGAGCGCCGCCGTGTCGTTCCACACGGTCTACGAACGTTTTTACGAGGCGCCCCGGTCTCCGCGTCGATCATTTCCGGCAACACGTTGATCCCTCGACAGCGTTTCCGGTGAACTAACCGGGAGAAAAAAGACAAATCGGACGAAACATGCACGACGTCGCATCGAGAAACACGGTGCGCTGGTACCCTTCGCCTTCTGAACATTAAACCGGAAATGAGTCCTCAAGGTCGTTGGGACATAGTTCACGAACGGACGAAGATCCGAGGAGATCGGAGGGGAATCCTCTGGATTGGTATCCATTTCCTCGAGGCACGATGGCCCGGCTGAAGCTCTCTCCTCTCTGATAGGATTTATTTTGAAAGGCAAAGAGCGAAATAGAGGGAAAGCGGCGGAAAGGGGGTGGCATCGCGTACAGACATCACGAATGCGAAATATACTTGTATTATACCATCCTATATGTACCATCCATGTACCATCCATGTACGATCCTTTTATTATACCATCGTGGAAACGGTTCCCCGTGCTATGTAAATTCGTCTGGGATAACAAGCTCGCGGCGGTCGGGCCGCCATCTTAACCAGTTAGCTGCGATCGACGAGTGTACTCGTCATGGAGAAGTAGCAGGATTTTGTGTCGTGACGAGTATACTCGTCATGCACAAAAAGCAAGGACCATTGACTATTTAAATTGTAATTTCTGTGAAAAATAAAACATGCTCTCAAATTTTGAGATGTTTAGAATATTTTGAGGCCAGGCCGGAATAAAACAAACAAACAACAAATATGAATAATTTGAGATGAACTCATGCGTCCCCATAAATACCGGCTGAAACAGCTTATTAGTTCGCATAATGAATTTATTTATGTGCGATGATGACGTTTTTTAGATGTCAGCGTAAAAGGGGCAAAAACGGAAGTCGGAAAGCTGATTTATGATAGGGTTCCTTCAGGGATGATTCCACCATGGAACAGCAGGAAATTAAATTCTTACCTTTATATGTATTTAATTTTTCTTGCGTTTTTCGTTTAATATGTATGTGATATATTAACAAAATATGTGTATTAACCAAATAAGTAAATATTAGTAATAAAATTGTCAATTTTATATAATAAACCCATCTTTTTGATCCCATATTTTAACAGTCACGTTTACTCTGTGATTGACGAGTATACTCGTCATCCCTTAATTTTCGAGACACGTATAAGTACGTGCCCTGAAAAGAGGGTACCATAGCTAACCGGTTAACATGTTCGCCTCGAACGCAACCGACTGTTGTTCGAGCACGGTCGAAGGGCTGAAGCTTGTCAAGGGAATTCGGATAAACTGTTCGTGAGCCTGCAACACGGTTTTACGGGAAGAAATACGGCTTCGCATTGCAAAATGGATTTTCATCCAAGAAATTTATGCAGACGACAGCGGAAGGTTCGCTCTTCGTTTTAACAGCCGCTTCGCGAGGACGAGATGAATATTCTGGCTGAGCGACAGGTTTAAATTCGCGATCAGAAAAAGGTTCACGTGTTTTCTGTCAGATTTCCCCGCTAATGCATAAGAGAAACGCGGAATATAAATATCGGAGTTACATTAGATACAGGAAAGCGATGTTCGTGACAGATTTCGCGTTTGAAATACGAGGCCGCGGGTCGGGAAAAGGTTATTTTTAAGCTATTGCTCCAGCTGAATTCAAAATCGAATTATGAAAGGTTAAATGACTATCGGTGAAACCTTAACCCTTTCGCAATTTAACGTTTCTACTTTTAAATATGTGAATATCGACTAGCAACTCCAACTTATTCTTGTCATATTCTGACTTGCAAATTTTTAAGTGTCAAACTTTAAATGCGACAATGACTTGTAAATAATAATAGTTAGGTCATTTAAAGCAATCTTTATTAATTTCAAAAGTAATAAAATTTTGACTACAATACTTATATTATTAATCATATCGGTGGTGCTTGAGAAGCACACTTGGAGCCATAAGCGTTAATACGATAGAAATTCGGGTAAGCCATAAATTGCAGCAGGATAAGTTACATCGTTAAATCGTGTCGTGATAACATAATTAATAAAGTTTATTGCATGGAAACAATCCAGGTTATGCAACTGTTCAATCTAATGCAAAAATGTTAGAAATCTGAACAACAACAACATAATAGTTATCTTTTTTAAGCTGCTTCTCGCGCGCTGTTCGTCATTTTATTACACTGTGAAAGGGTTAAAGCAATGTTTAAATCGAAAGAAACGTTTATTGACAGAACATCGAATAAAATGGGGCACGTTAGCAGTGAAATGCGCATTTATTAAAAAGGTACTCACTTACCGAGTTGTGTACCGAAGTTCAAAGGCTTCGCTGAGGTAATTCCCCTTCGATCCATGTGACCCTTTCTAAAAATGGCTGGGAATTTTCAGGGGTGAGCACAAGATCCCATTCGTTAGTGAAGAGGTTCGACGGGATTTACACGGGGCCGTACTTCGATTCAGGCACCCCCACGAACATCACGGCTCAGCTGGGAAGTCATGCTTATCTGCCGTGCAAAGTGCGACAGCTTGGCAATAAATCGGTAAGTCTTCGCCCCAAACAATTCCACACTCAAGTATCGCACCTGAAACACCACCAATTAAAACTTCAAGCATTCGCCTCGGTAACTTCCACCGTTTCGCGGGTTTTAAGATTATCCGTAATTCTGTCGAACTTTCTGAATCCTTTCAACGCAAACCGTAAAAGACGAATTAATCCTTGCCTGGTTAAAACTAAAACCTTTTGACCCGTCTACGTGTATTTATATACATGAAAGATGTAGTTATTTGCATACAGATATTTGATTATTTATTTATTTTTTTACGGGAAGAAAACCCTTTAGGGTTTTTATTATTGCTATTATTCGCAATAAAATTATTGTAAATATAATTTTTGTTTTCCACTTTTGTTCTCCACATTGTTGTCGCTCAAGAACCTAACGACATGAAATGGAATTTGAACAATTGTATTCCTATTTTAAGGCAAACAGACGAATCTCCTCTTAATCGAACCACCTAATGGTACCAAGTACCATTTCCCAATACGAAAATCCAAATCACGTTTAACCCTTTGCGCTCGAGAGACGATTGTTAGTCACCAAACGATAGTTTTGCAAATTTTCAGATTTTAGTTAGTTTGTTTATTAGTCAGACTCAGAGGTTAAGCAGTAATATATGTAAATTTTAGTATATCACTTAACTAAACAAAATAACGTTTAATATAGGCGAATCTTAGCAAATGTTTGGAATTTGAAAATTTTTGAAGTTACTATCATTAGACGACTAACACTCACCTCTCGAGTGCAAAGGATTAATCCTTGCCTGGCTAAAGCTGGGTAGCTTTTGACCCGTCCACGTGTGTTTGTGTACATAAATTTTCAGAATACATGAAAGATTTAGTTATTTGCAATAGTACACCGATATTATTATCTTATCCATAATAAAGTTATCGCAAATATAATTTTCATTTTTCACTTTTGTTCTCCACATTGTTATAACTCAAAAATCGTACTCCTAACGATATGAAATGCAATTTGAAAAATTGTGTTCCCATTCTAAAGCAAACAGACGAATCTCCTCTTAATCGAACCACCAAATGGTACCAAGTACCATTTCCCGACACGAAAATTCAGAACAACGGTTAAAACGTTTCACAATGTCGCAGAGAATTGAAAAACTGCATAATAAATCATAAACTGCCTCGCTGTTTAAACGACCGGCTCCCTGTTCGAGGGCTAATGAAGAGATCGCGATCAGCAAAGGGTTAACACGTGACGGCGTGTACGAATTACGGGTTTCTTAATTCGTTCAGTCGTTTCGATCGCCGGAAGCGAGCGGCGAGCTCCGGGAACCGCTATCTCGTCCCCGTTCCTTGCAAAAAGCACGGCCGGATACCGGCGCCGCCTGCGCTCAGATAAAGCGGATTTATTTGCACGCGAACTCCCAGTTTTCTGCGAGGCAACGGTGACGTTTCCACCAGCGATAATATCGCGCGACGGTCGGTCGGTTTCCGCGAAACCTCCGATCCGCCATCAAAAAGTCTGCCTACGTTTCCGTGGATATCTATCGGAATTGTGCAAATAGAAACAGGAAATCGGTTTTTGATGTATTATTAGGCATACAAATTAACTAGGTGACTTTGCATTTAACGCTTTGTAACTTCCATACAAATTAAAATACCTTTCCTGTCGTATGGTGATTTGAAAGTAGCACAATATTATATTCTAAGGAACATTAACACTAGATTTATGGACATTTCCTGTGTATTTATTTCTAATATACATATATTAAGAAATAGGTGAATACATCAAACAGAATTTGAAATTGCTGAACTCAGAGAGAAATAAATTTCGGTATATTTGTATCGCTCCATCAATAAAACTCACCAAAAGTTGTTAGTCATAATGGTAATCATTTTTGTAAATTTTTCAAATTAATGGATTCTGTAAAAGATGCGATCAAACATGGCAAACGTGTATTTTGTAAATCTCAGTGTGAATGAAAAATATTTTATTAAACGGGAAAAAGTAGTTTTAAGGACCGGACAAGTGAAAGTGTGGGTCGATCAGACGAAAGCCAGACTCATCGAAAAAGAACCTCTGGCGACAGACAATTCACCGATGGGTCGGCAATGTTTAACGAGCACGAGATGGGAAGAGAAAAAAGCCTATAAGAGTTTCCTCGAAAAATAAAAGGGACCAGTGTCGAATAGAGAACCGAGTTGTAGAGTCGTAAAAAGAGGATTAACACGAGAATTACCAAGGGGATAAAAATGACCTAATTTGTAATTTTTCACAGAAACATGATAAATTTACTGTAGTGCCTACACATTTGAAAATTTGCTATGAATTTTACTAGGATTACTAAAAATTTTTGCTATTATTTTTACTATGATTACTAAACTTTGTTTCCCTTACATTAGGTCTTTTTTTCATACAGCTTTGAATTTCATTTCTTTGTCTCTAATACGTATACCCTAATCATCGATAGTTCTAGTGTTAAAAAATAGAGTCGCAAGGCAGAGTTGAATTAGAATTTACTGTATACTGTACATTTTTGCCATTATTCATATTAATAATAATAAATAATCTTAAAAACTTAAAAACGCACGCTCGCGTTGTTACAATAATCGAAACTGGCGGCGATAAAGCGACGATCCCGATACTGGGGTCTGATCGGGCCTGTAACCATGGCGGTGGAATTTACGCGTTCCATAAAAGTCTAATCTGTCGCGCGTTGTTCGCGGCCGTTAGGACGGATTATACGAGGCCGCTCGGAATTTTACGGTTCGCGAAACCGGGGATAGGTGAGAAACGGATGGGGTGCAGACAGGGGGACAGGATTTTACGCGCAGATTTATAGGGAACATTTGAAAAGAAAGAAGGGTGACCGGTGTATGGGGAAACACGGTGAAAGAAGGACTCGATAAAAGAGGTGTATACCGCTTCAGTGTTTTTAGAACGGTAATCAAAAGTCGTAGGAATTCGTACGAAAGATTTAATAGAGGATTCATCGTTCACATAAATTGAATCACGGAGGATCGTTGAGATCTGTTGAAATTTATCCACCCTAGGTATTACGAGAAATGCAAATAAATGTTACTTAAAAAAAGATAAGAAAAATATGAGTCACGTGATTCGGTAACGCGAGTGGCTACGATTTTCACGGATCAAAGCTGATAAAGAATTCTGATTACCCCGTTACCTGAAAGCTGAAAGGGCAATCACAAAGCCAAACATTAAGGCATGCCTCCATACCGTTTCTTTCTTAACAAAGATCTGATTCGTGAATTTAAACATACGTACTTAACAAAGGAATAAAACAAGTGGCGTGTGCAAAAATAATTCAACATACCAGCGGAAATGAAGCTTTCAAGTGAGATTTCAAATAATTATGAGACGCAAAGGATCGGCAAAGAGCAGAAGAAAGGAGTGAAGAGATAGAAGATGGAATCCTCGCATGGAGGTAACCTAGATAACAGTGACAGAGGGTTGATTCTCCGAGGGTGAAAGGTTGTCCCTTTTGAAGAGTTGTAGGGGCAGCAAAACTTTTCGTACGCGGCCCGTATCGCTCGTTAGCAAACTTTTATCCCGTTCGGTGTGTACACCGACGAAACTTGTACGTCGAAAGAGACCAGGACTAAGTGTCCGGTGACACGCGACCCTTGTGCGATCGTCCGTCCACGTACTTAGGGTTCGCGAACCCATAGAGTTCCGTCGCGAACCCCTCCCAACCCCTTCGATACTTATCGCGCGCAAAATTAAACGTACCCAAGCCGACGACTTTCTGTTAGCAAAGACCATTGCGCTTAGCTACCCCGGAACACGATTGAAACCGATTACTGACCACGGACGACTTGCGGAACACGAAGTTTCCATTTGTTTCCACGTCTTCCGTTTCGCCTCGAATCGCATGCGACGGTGTATCGGACGTCTCAAAACTACGGCTCAATTAGGATACCGATAATGGAGAATGAAAAAAGAGAGTACATTTGTCATTGCTAGAATCAAAAACGAGAATATTCGTCGTTTGACCGAGAATTTTCATGAGAATTTATGGTTTAACCCTTTGCGCTCGAGAGGTGACTGTCAGTCACCAAATGATAACTCCTCAAATTTTCAAACTTCAATCAGTTTGTTTATTGGTTAGACTTAAAGGGTAAATAGTGATACATGTAAATTTTATTAATTACTTAACCCTTTGAGTGCGCAGCGCTCTTGGACGAATCCATCAATATGGACGGCGAGTTTTTCGCTTGTCAGTCGCTGTGACTTGTCCATTGACTAGTGACCAAAACAGTACCCGGAAATTTGATACCATTCTTAGGGTTTAAAAAATAATAATGGCAAATAATAATAGCATATTTAATTGCTAGGTTGCGTAGGGCAATAAATTCCATGTTGAATTAATCGGTGAAACGGTAATAAAGGTGTTATAGTAACAAAATACAGAGGGCGTATATTTACGCCTTTCGTATATATTGATGGATTTGTGAGGGCGTATATATACGCCTTTCGTATATATTGATGGACTTATGAAGGCGTATATATACGCCTTTATCAGTCAAAGGGTTAACTAAACTAAATGAAGTTTAGCATAGGCGAATGTTGGTAAATATTCTGAATTTGAAAATTTTTGAAGTTAGCATCATTAAACGACTAACAGTCACCTCTCAAGTGCAAAGGGTTAACCCCTTGATATACAAATAAAACGGAATTTGATGCGTTCGAAGGAATACTGTAGTATCGTAGTTTTAAGGATCGGAAAAATGAAAATGTAGATATTAATATTTATTATTATATTTTTATGTATATTATGTATATTATATTGTAGTATCGTAGTTTTAAGGACCGCGCCTGGAAAAGTGAAAGTGTAGGTCGACTAGACGAAAGCCAAGCCCATTGGAAAAAAATGTTGGAGACAGACAATCCACCGATGGGTTGGCAATGTTTAGTGAGCGCGGGGTGGAAAAAGGTAAAGCCCACAAGAGTTTCCTCGAAAGAGAAAAGGAACCTGTGTTGAATAGAGAATTAGATTATAGTGTCGTAAAAAGAGCTGAGGATTAAACATAGAGTCGTCTGGCAGAGAGCTGAATAAAAATTTACTGTTTTGTAGAATTTGCATGCTGTATATTTTTGCCATTATTCATATTAATAATAATAAATAATCTTACAAACCTTTATTCTACATTATTATTTAATTTGGCTCAATTGAACAACCATGTGCAAACTTAAAAACAGAAAATTTTATTTTTAAATTTGCAACGGCTATATAACATTTAATCAGGTTGAGATATTAATAATAATTAATAATTAAGTAACACTATAAAATAATAAATTAGTGATTCTGTAAAGTAAGAAACATTTCAAAACATATTGACGTCTAGACGATATTGTACTATATGTCAAGGGGTTAACAAAGAAAATTAAAGAAGTGAAATCCGCACGGACATTTCTTTCGTTATTTTTCCAAATTTTTGTACATTATGTAAATGCTGCACTTTTCGTGCACGCCTAGGTTTCTGGCGAATGCATACAAATCCGCGATTTATTCATCGTAGAGTAGTTGTTTATACTTGCACAAGACTACGGAAACGTTTCTCGACTAATTAGAATATTTCTAACTTTAACTCAGTTCCTAATAACGAGATTCTGGGGATGCAAATTTTAGGCGCCTGTCGACGAGCAACCTCTATACACGTCAGCCGTTTCAGCAAAGTTCCGTGAAGTTCCCGGAGAGAAATTCTATATTACACGGTATGGAAACTATGTTACTTCGTTTTCCCATTCGAACTGCTGAAAGTTTTTATTAAAAACGTTACGGGAACCGGAAATGATCGGTGCACAGGCGGGTTGCTCGTCGATAGGCGCTCAAAATTTCAACGTTCGAAACCTGCTGTTCTCGGCAGAGAAAGAAAAATATGATCGAAAGTGTGTTTATCGTGGAACAAATAATCCTTTCATCGTTCTCCATCACTCTCGTGATAGCTTCGTTCGCCTGCACTTCTGAAGCACCCTGTACATCGCGTCACTTCAGACGACAGAACGATCGTTCCACGTTCCTGGAATTGACTGTGAACCCGGTTCCGGTGAGTGACAGAATTCATGGAAAAAGGATTCCATGCAGGTGTAATTAAATCCTTTCGTTCCACGGAATCGGCTAAGTTCAAAGTCCCCTGAACGTTTCGAAGAAAATTCCAGGAAAGTGGGAAAACCAGCGACGGAACGTGGAACGATTTATTGCATTCGCCAGAGATGGAACGAGAAACAAAGAGAGCACTCTCTCGATTGGTTCTTTCAGCGTTAATTCAAATTTTATATAGAGATTATAGATTTTACGATACACCTTTTTATGCTCAGATGTATCAAAACACTTGTGTGTATCAAATTTTTGTAATATCCACCGAAAACCACTAACGTTCGCTGAAAGACTCATCGGTGGAATGCAAATTTCTATGCAAACACGTATTTTTACACCAAGAAAAATGGTACTCACATAGAAATCTATTCCATCTCGTAAATATTTTAGTATGTGTTGTACTTGTTGGTTAGTTATTCTACCAAATGGTTGCGTGGGTTTAGGAATATTGTACACACTATATTTTCTATACTTTATTATCGATGCGTACGTTCCGATCTCCTACTACGCTACTGCCATCTCTCTACACAACATTATGCATCTTGCTACAGATATTTTGTATATTTTTACGTGTCATGTATATCCTATGCTTTCCTTCATACTGAAAACTTCCCCGTGTAAATACATAAAAATTCACGCTCCACTCACGGATAACAAAAGCAAGGCAATTTCCAAGCCTCGCAAATGAGCAAAGCAAAAATCTCTCGCAATCTCCTGTATCTATAATTACCTCCGCTTCTTTTGTCCAGGCTAATTACCATGGGCAAATTTCACCGGATATTTCGCATATGCATTCGTGTCTCGGTACGCAAGAAATCTTGCAACACCCCGTGTACTTGCAAATTTTTGCCGCAATTTGAGCCACAGCCCCAGTTTCCAATATCGCGCGACACGTATGTACAAAGGGGCAATTACTCTACTTTGTTGATTACAACCTTCAACCAGGCAGTAAGTCGCTCTTACATCTAGTGGAACGGCCGAAGGTGGAAATTGCCGATACTTATCGCGCAAATAAATTGAATGTACCCCGCCCGATACATTTTCTTCCGCGTGGCAGGACCGTCGAGAGCCACAATGGGTCCCTGAACTTTGGGCCCTGACCGACACCTTGTTTTACAATTACTGTCAAGTCGATTTCAAATATCACGTCTCTGATCACAAAACGTAATTCATGGAATTAATGGTAACAGTGATGATTTAATAATTCACGAAATTAATGGTAATAGTGATAATTTAATCATTCTGAAGATAAGAAGTCTCTCTACCGACTTCGATGATTTTTTAACCCTCGGTATACTACTGTGTGGGTAACATACAATGGCGACGTTATTTGTGTTAAGACATAAGTACACAATAAGAGATGTTATTAATTAAAAGAGATGTTAAGAGACGGAACTAATGGTAATAGTGATAATTTAATAATTCTGAAGATAAAAGGCCTCTCTACCGACTTCGATGAGTTTTTAACCCTTGGTATATTATTGTGTGAGTAACATACAATGACGACGTTATTTATGTTAAAACATAAATACACAATAAGAGACGTTATTAATTAAAAGAGATGTTAAGAGACGGAACTAATGGTAATACTGATAATTTAATAATTCTGAAGATAAGAGGCCTCTCTACCGACTTCGATGATTTTTTAACCCTTGGTATATTACTGTGTGGGTAACACAATGGTGACGTTATTTGTGTTAAGACATAAATACACAAAAAGAGATGTCGAAAGAGACGACACAGGTCAGTTTCCTATACAGTCGAATCTTGGTAATTCGAGTCTCAGAGGAAGGAAAAACATCTTCGAATCGTAGAGATTTCGTAGATATTACCAATGCTTCGACTAAACGAGGTTCGATAAAGAAAAATTCGAATGTAAGAGGTGAATTTCGATTTACAGAGGTCGAACTTCTTTGAATTCGAATGTAAGAGGTGAATTTCGGTTTACAGAAGTCGAACTTCTTTGAATTCGAATGTAAGAGGTGAATTTCGATTTACAGAGGTCGAACTTCTTTGAATTCGAATGTAAGAGGTGAATTTCGATTTACAGGGGTCGAACTTTTTTGAATTCGAATGTAAGAGGTGAATTTCGATTTACAGAGGTCGAACTTCTTTAAATTCGAATGTAAGAGGTGAATTTCGATTTACAGAGGTCGAACTTCTTTGAATTCGAATGTAAGAGGTGAATTTCGATTTACACATGCCGAACTTCTTTGAATTCGAATGTAAGAGGTGAATTTTGATTTACAGAGGTCGAACTTCTTTAAATTCGAATGTAAGAGGTAAATTTCGATTTACAAAGGCCGAACTTCTTTGAATTCGAATTGCACAGGTTTTCATAACGAAGCGGAAGGGAACGAACGAAATCTTCGTCTTAAAGAGATTCTCTTAACACATCTTGTGCGGGTGTTTTCCCGCCAAACTCTCACCAGGTAGCGAGCAACTTTTTGCGATTCGTACGTAAAATTACTTTTGCACAAATTTTTGCTTATGTATACGCGACCTTATTGTAAAAGGATTACAAAAGCCTACCGATAACAATAATCCATCAATAATTCGTAGAAAATAACTTTTGTCGTTGACTATCGATCAGCACAAAACGACTTTAGTCGCTTCCCGAGCAAAATGTGTTAACACTGGTCAAAGACATTTTCTTTAATTCTTCTTCCTTTTCTTTTCAAATATTTTCACTTTCTGTCTCGAATCCATGGGATCCTCTTATGGGTGTTCAGACCTAGGGGTAAATACCCTGGCTGAGCGTCCCTGCCTTCGACCCTGTCGCAGGGCGAAAGAACGTCGAAACGCGATAAATTAACCGTAGACAAGGGAAGGAAGATTGATCGGGCGAGATCGGGAAGTCGAGCAGGAGCTCTTTTTTCCCATCTCGACCCGGGAAAACGCGTTTTCCCCAGCTTTTTCTCCGCCGGGGGTGGAGCTCGCTGCGGATATTTCCAGTCGGACCCGGTTGCATTTCACTCCGTCGCTAGAAGAACATCTCTGGGCCGCTTTGTTTCAACGTTTTTACCGCCAGCTTCGACCCGCAAGAAACGTCCGCTCGGAAAATCTAACAATAAAGCACGCCACGTATCGGGGGAAAAGGATTAATAATTCTCGCGTCGCGTCCGCGTTGGAAAGCAGCGAATTGGAGCGGTTTTTCTTCCGCCTCTGCCCCCGATTGATGAGAAAAATTGCCCGCGACACAATCTGCTGTTCGCCAGGTTTCGAGTTTCACTTTGATGGATGATAAATGAACAGCGCGTTTGTGGAAAATTTTAAAAATACGTTCAAACAGGTAAAAGAACGCACGCGATGTACTTACAGTAACACGAGGTGAAATTCATTTTATTAATAAACATCTAGGATGGGGGGAAAGGGAAGTATCCGAGTGGAACTATTCACAGAGAACGTTCTTTTCTTTCTCATTTCACGTGCTTGTTTGAGATACAAACACGCGAAAAAGTGTTCGCGAAAACTCGACTTTTATTCGAACTCGTGTTTACAATTATCGTTGCCTCTGGCGTTCTGCGAAACGACCGTTACCTTTGCCGGTGTAATCAAAAGTTTTAAAGCAAAGATTTGAATGCAGCGAGTAACTTCGCAGTGCATAAATTGGAGGAAGAATAAAAGAAGAATAAAATGTTTAAAAATTTCGCACAATGATCGTAATATTTGAGGATATTTGTGTTAATTCCAACTTCTTTCCCCAGAAAATTGAGAATAATGTGTTTAACTACCTGCAAACTCGATACACGTACAGTGGCTCCAAAAAGTATTCGTACACTGATTTCGTATTCTGATTTCAATGAAATTTTATGTGTGTACAAAACATTGTGTGTTCTGCGTGGAACAATTTTTTTGACGGCAAAATATCTTTTAATGGAGCTGATAACGAATCTCAAAGTTTCACCGATTTTTCACGCTTTGAATACAAGCGTTTCTGTGTTTCTTTTTTATGATAAGGCGATAGAGTGTTAAAAATTAAACATTTTCTATTTGAAAAGTTTTGCTTCAGCAAGTATCATTACAAAGTTATCTTTAAAAACTGAGAGAAAATTCAGAAACTTCAACGCTGGTTTCGCCTCTTTAAAATGGCATTTAGACGAAAAGAAGAGATTAATTGATACGTATACCTATTACGATCTACATACCCACAAAGTTTTATCAAATACTTCTATCAGACTCAGAATTTCAGGGTTAAACGAATTTATTTGTGTTGGAAATTGAATACAGAAATACTACGAAGCAAAAATTAACCATAAACCAGCTTTCTCTTAACGTACTTTCTCAAGGGCTTCTTCCAAGAAGCTAAGCCACATCTGGCATTTTAGAAAGTTCGAAAACATCGAGAAACAGAACTGCAGGGGCTGAAGGACCCGGACGGGGTTGTAAGAATTTCGACCACTGCGTTGTGCTAGTCTTGTGACAAAACTCGCTAGGTGCGGTCAAAATTGCCCTTCCTCGTGCTATATCAAAAGTATCAATAAATATCATAGTATTATTTCACAAATAAGAGTTTATTTCATTTAGCAATATAAAACCCCATTCCCAATAATTTGTGACATAGTGTACGAATACTTTTTCGAGCCACTGTACAACAAATTCGGAACACACTGTATGTACACGTTTAGTTTCTAAAACAGCTAACAAGCCAAGCCGCTTTAACCCAAATACAAGAGTATAAAAAGCGATGCTGAGATAGGTAGCCAAACTTCCGAGTCATGTACTACTAGTCGCTTTAACGATGGAAAAAGATCATAGAGACACGGCCCCGGGAACTCTTCCTATCCGAGTTATAAACAAGTTTTAAACACTCTACGTCTCTGCAACGGCGAACTTCGGCAAAGAACGTTTCGCAAGTTTACAGTCGGCCGTGTGTTGACACGATACAGGGTCGATACGATACAACGAGCTGATCGGTGTGCGTCCGTGAGAAGGTAATTCAAGCGATATTATCGTCCTCCCATGGAACATAGACGACTTATAAAATTTATCACCACTGAAGAGTGTCCCGTGCACTTACATTTATACGATCCTATTGTTAGCTACATCCTTAAAATAATGTACAGAATACTCGTTCGCAATTCAGCCGTATATCTTGCGATAAAAGATTCAAATTTCATAGGGGCTCGTTTGTAAGGAGATGTCGATTCCGCAAAATTTCGAATTTATGGCAAACTCTCGCGCGAAAGTGTTGTGGCGAACTGAAATTTTAAATTTATATCGGATCCTTGAAGAGAGATATTAACCGTGGAGATATGGGAGCTAGCGAAATTCTTTTATAGCGACCTAATGAAAATTTTATGTTTTTGATAGGTACATGTATCTGAGAGTAAAGGGTTTCGTTAAAAAATGTTCCATGAATGAAATATTCTTCCTTCAAATATTCTACTTGAACTTTTCATAATCCTCTTCCTATCTTGTCACCAATTACATTATCCTTTAATTATATTCACTCTATTTCTATACACTGTTACTATTATGATCATTAACATATGTATTATCACTACACCTCTTTCCTTCCTTAGCATTTAACCTCCTCAGGGACGATTTTTTATAGTAAGCAAAAAAAAATGACTTAATTTTTTGTTGTGTAACGATTTATCCATTTTATATTAATACGGATTCAAAAAGCAAAAAAAAAAAGATCGGGAAAACAATAAATCTTTCGAATAAATTTTATCGAAATTTCTCAAAGTGGTGATCAGGTGCATGGTACCCAACTCTCCACGCCTGGTACTGCAAGTATTGGAGCAACAGATGACAAATGAGCTTTCTCTGTGTATCATTCAAATTGATCTGTTTGTTTCCGAAACGCTGAAGGTGTCGTGGATCAGAAGAAGGGACTCGCATATCCTTTCGGTAGATAGAACCATGTTTATCCCGGACGAAAGGTTCCAGGCGCTTTTCGTGGACGCGACGGACACCTGGACCATGCAGGTGAAGTACGTGCAGGCACGAGACGAAGGGGAGTACGAGTGCCAAATCTCGACTGATCCGAAGAAGAGTCACATCATCAAGCTCAACATCGTCGGTGAGACCGCGTGAAAATGTGTACACGATCGCGATAGCAAACAGAAAGTGTTACATAAATTTTGCTCCTTCGTTTTCGAGATAATTAAGTTCATAAATTGGGTATTATTCATTAATTCTGAACTTCGCTTGCATGAGTTTTCACATGCATATGGTGGATGTAGGTTTCCTTGTTAATTTTTTCCAATAGTTCAAAATTATAATTAATAATCACAAACCTTCGCGAATCAAAATAGAATTACGACATGATTCGGTGTTGACCAAATTAATTTAATTTAATTTAATTTAATAATTAATACACAGGCATAGCCCTATTCGTATACATAAGTAACACGTACATTACAGTACATACAGGGTACTGAAAAAAGTTTGTACAAAGAAAAACATTACAAACAAGAAATACAAAAAAAAGAGGAAAAAAGATCCCTACTGTTAGGATAATTAATAATCACAAACCTTCGCGAATCAAAATAGAATTACGACATGATTCGGTGTTGACCAAATTAATTTAATTTAATTTAATTTAATAATTAATACACAGGCATAGCCCTATTCGTATACATAAGTAACACGTACATTACAGTACATACAGGGTACTGAAAAAAGTTTGTACAAAGAAAAACATTACAAACAAGAAATACAAAAAAAAGAGGAAAAAAGATCCCTACTGTTAGGAATTAGAGAATATACTAAATAGGTATGCTTTAAATTAATTGTTGCTGTCAGAGGAAAAGTCAAGCATCATAAAAAAAACTTGTTGGCAAGACTACCGATTAAATGAAATGAAATTAAATTTTTATCATGAAATTTTATCATTATAATTTTTATGACATGATTAAATAATATACGAGATTTTATGAAATGAAAAAAAATTAAATATCAAACTATTTTCTAAGCAACAGCGTGCAACTTGCACTCTTTCGTTTATCTATAAATTCGTTGTATACTTTAAAAGGGCCATCAGTCCGTTTAGTTATGAATAAATAAACAGATTTTCCTGATATTCGAAGGAAATTGAAGCTCCATGCCGGAACTATTTTTCTTTCAACCTTTTTAATAGTGCTTCCATGTTTCAGTACGTTTAAAAATTAATCATTGATCGTGGCCGTTCGGTTCCCGACTGGAGCGTTATTTTTACGTCGTCAGAGAGGAGCTCTGTCATCGATCGTCGGAGCACTTCGCGACGTGATAAAAAATTATACGAGCGTAAAATACAGACATCTTCTTCTCTTTCACATAACTTGTACGTGTGCGCGCTGAAACGCTCGCTCGGTGTATTCAGTAATTAATTTTCTTTGTCGTTCGATCACCTTCTTGCGTTACATTTAACACGTTCCGCGCGGCGTGGGCCATCGGCGACCGAAGAGAATCAAACGAAATAACTCTTTTGTTAGGCAAAAGAGAATATTCATATTCATTCAAACACTATTCAAGTAAAATAGATCTGAATGATGATTAAAGTGGCAGAAATTCGGTGTAATAAAATTTGCAAAAGTAAAACTTTTATCGGACGAACCATAATATTCCTTGCTATACTAAATAATATGTACAATGGATAAAAGAAACATTTGCACACGTCCGTATCTTTCAATCAAGTTCTACGATTTGTTCTTACGATACTAATTGTCCATCGAAGTTCTCTAATATTTTACTGAAACGTTTGATTCTCTTCGAGTATAGATGGTGTTAAATATTGCGATCTAAATTATTTTAAGCAAAGAATCAAAGAAGTGCAAGTGATTATAATTCCATCAATGAAAGTAATAATTTTTCTCATTCTATAATAATAATTGTTTCGAATCGTGTCCAATTTCTGTGTACTAATAATTCCATTGAAATGTCTACCTTTTTAACACGCTGATTGCCGTGTGTCTAAACTGATACACACTTGCTGGGTCTAGTACACTACGAGTATCATTTTGTGAGCACAAATAATAATTTCATTCTGAGCGTGTGTATGATACCAGTGCTCGATTAGCATAGCTTTCATAGAGAAAGATGGTTGGAGCATTATTTTTGACAAGTGATTAAAAAAAAAATAGTGTGGCCTGGGGACCATTTATATATTACATTATTAATAATATATTTATAATAACTATTGATAATTGATAATAATAATAATAATATAATACTAATAATAATAATTAATTATTAATTATTAATAAATTAATACTAATTAATTATTAATTATTAATAAATTAATAATAATTAATTATTAATTATTAATAAATTAATAATAATTAATTATTAATTATTAATAAATTAATAATATATTTATAATAATTATTAATAATATCCGTGGCAGTCAACGTGTTAAAAGCACAGATGCTAGAATTGTTTTATCGCGGAAAATAATGGGAAACAAATCGGTTATCAATTTTTCCAGTGCCAAAGATCGAAATCATAGGCGATCGCGACATGTACGTGAAGACCGGAAGCACGGTTGCCATACGATGCGTGATCAAGCAGTCCCTCGAGGGGCCGTTCTACGTTTTCTGGTATCACGAGGGCGACCGCATCCTGGACTACCAGCTAAACAAGATCGACATCCAGACGAACAGGATCGATCACGACACGGTCAGCAGCCTCGTGATCCATAAAGCGAAACGGGAAGACTCGGGCAATTACACCTGCAGCCCGAGCAGTTTGGACAGCGCGAGCGTGCAGCTCCACGTGTTAAATGGTAAGCGATCCTCGCGTTCCACTAACTCAACCCTTTACCTACTGACTAACCGTGGTGGCCTTCCGCAGATTTATCTCTATGTACGAATGGCCGCTATAGCGATCGATCGTCCATCGATTACGCCAAACAACGTACAATCAACCTCTTGCCTTGCAATCAAAAGTCGCACGCGTGACAGAGATTATGATACGAATACGGTAAAAACTGTATATATCTATATATAATGATATATAATATAATAAAATAGATATGAAATAACTGTATATATATAGATACATATAGATACAGTATTTATTTTAATTTTTTAATTTAATTTAATTTTAATTTATAAATTACGTTTGATAGAATGTTAAAATGGTAATTAGCCGTGCGTGTGACTATTGACAAAAACGTTGTGGCGAGGCAAGGGGTCGAAAGTGTGTTAAAAAGATTTTCGTTTAACTATTTAACAAGGTATACGGAAAACTTCGTTTCATTGGTTTAAAGTAATTTCGTTCGAAAGCAATAGTTATGATTTGTTGTCGTATACAATAATATAATAATTGGTAACAATGACGTAACGACAGTACTAAATCGATCGCATGAATATTAGATTACAATGACCCAAAACGGAAAAGTACAATTTTTTTTTTCAACTTTCACGGTGAAACATCGTTTATAATATGTAAATGTAAACTTTTGCACAAGCAAAGCTTTTGCATTTGTTTTAAAAGCGTTGATTGAGTAAAATTAGTTCAGTAGAAACGTACTTTGAATCGGAATATGGATTTTCCTAATTGAAAGAGTTCTCGGACCAAATATGGCTCTAAATACAGGACCGAATCGCGCTTCGGAGGGTATTAACTAGTAAAGTTGGTTCGCTAATAATTTAACTCGGTCCCCGTTCAATGCGAATCGAATGGTAACTTCTTGGTTTAAATCCAATCACGAATGTAAACGGAACGGAAACAGGACACAAGCTTCTGCTAACCTGCTTTTAGGTATCGGTTCATTAAAATGGAAACAGTTTGTCAACCTTTGTTCAGCTCTCGCCAAACCGTTTCACAAAACAATCTGTCCTCTTTAAAACAAAAAACTGGAAGTTTATGAAATTTCTAATCGTAAATATAGAAGCAAAAATAAAAATCTTTTATAAAAAAATTCGAAATTTGTTACGTTACTTCAAAATCTTAACACATTGAAGACGAATAACGTGAGTTCACGTTTTTTATTTTTCAACCGTTGGATACGAGTGACATTAATTCAGGTTATTTGGAATTTCAAGCAACATCGTATAAAAAATTGCAATTATAAGTAAATAAAACATTACAACGAAGAACTAGCAGCAGCATTATACTTAATAAATACTTAATGTTACTAATATATTATACTTAATAAATATTACACTGTGTTTTCGAAATTATCCCTTGTTATTTATATAATTTCAACAAAATATCCAGAAATTCAAGCTTTTCAAATATGCTTTTCATCGCATACCGTCTTCAGTGTGTTAACCCTTTGTACTCGAGAGGTGACTGTCAGTCGTCTAATGATACTATCTTCAAAAATTTTCAAATTCAAAATATTTACTAAGATTCCCTTATATTAAACTTCATTTAGTTTAGTTAAGTCATATATTAAAATTTACATATATGACTATGTAATATCTGATTCTAACTAATAAACAAACTAACTGAAATCTGAAAATTTGCGAAGCTATCGTTTGGTGATCAACAGTCATCTCTCGAGCGCAAAGGGTTAACTTTGCTAACAAATTCTTCCTTGTTCTCGCACGAATCGCCGACGAACGCGCGGAAACACGAGAGAAACGAAACCGACGAACAGAAATGATAACGTTATAGAAAACAAAAGCCGTGAAATCAACCCCGTAGCTATAAAAATCGATTCTCTGCCCTACAGGCGAACATCCTGCCGCGATTCAAAGGGGGATCAGCTCGGCACCGGGTGGCTGTCCGACGCTATGGTGGCTGGCCGGCGTCGTGACGCTGTATTCGAGTCACGGCAGCCGCCTGTTCGTCCTCGCCCTTCTGATCCTCATGGTCCTCTACTCGAAGAATCCATCTTACTTCGCGCCGGAACGATAATCAGAAACGGGAGGAGGACCGTGTCGGAAGATGATCGATTATCTCCTGCTGCTACGAGACCCGGAAGGCACCTCGAGGAACGCTCCAGCGGGAAGAGGCGAGCGAGATAAAAGTGCACGCGGATGGCTTCCACGGAAGGGGCTTCGTGAACGAAGATGATCGAAGAACGGGAGGAACCGCGTGAAGAGAACGCGACGCGACAGGGGAAATTACAAAATGGACGACGCCACCGCGCGATCGAGTCGCCTGTCCCTTTAGCGAGCCACGGGGGTTGGGAAGGGGTGGGTGGGTGGGTGGGGGAGCATCGTTTTACTTTCGAGGAGCGAAAGAAACCTGGAAATTCTTGCTCGACCGCCTAGGATTTTATTGTCGTGTACGTATTCACGAGTTTCTTGCTTCGAACGGATGATCGATAAACGGATGATCGTTCGTCGAAAACCAGCGTGTTTCGAGGGAGGGGTATGGATCTTCACACAACGAAGTGATCACGCGATCGAGGCATCCGTGAAAACGCGACAACGAGGATCGCAGGTATTTCGACGATGATTTACTCTCCGTGTACGAGGGAGAACTTAGGGAAAGGAAAGTATAAGGGGGGGGGGGAGAGAAAAAAAGGGGGAATGCGTTTCGCATGTCGAGACAGTGTGATCCGGCCGTTAGTCATTAGGGGGTGTTAATTAATCTTGGGGGCTGGCGCGAGTTCTTCACGCGGTCGAGAACCGGAAACTTGGTCACGGAGGAAGATGAACGGCACGAAGTTCACGAACTCCGTTACTCTCCATCAAACGCGAAACACGAAGAGGAATTTTTTATACGGGTTATACTCGTACAGCCAACGATCTTTCACGAGCCTCGAACGCACGCGACTTAGAAAGTTTTGTACCCTCGCGAAACAGTTTCATCGTTTTAACCCTCCTACTGTTTTCATAAAGATTAACATTAACTGCACAGGAATTATAAACGCACAGCTATCTGACAAATTTAATAGAACACCATTTCTGAAGCTGTGAAACGCGGATAAGAATGAACAGCAAGTCAACAAGTCTAATTCCAACAAATTTTTAAGACAAAAGAAACCCATCCATTTAGAATAAATCTCATCAATTGGATCGTACGAACACAAATACAACAGAAGGGTTAAAAACAATTGTTCCAACTATCACTGTACATACTTGCCTAACGAAAACGCTAAACGCTGCTAGAAAGAGTGTCGCATAAAAATCTGAATAACTTAAACAAGATGCGACCGAGACGAAAAACGTTCGAATTGAGTCCTCCCCCTTCTTTCATTCATTATTCATTATCGTCAAAGGTGTTTCGCGATCTTCGTGTCTTTCTCGCTGGAAGCCAAACAGTAACGAAGTCTCGGTGATCGATCGCGAGATTCTGTCGAGGACGTCGGGAGGGGTTTCGTAGTTTCTTTCACATCGAGATTAACTCGACGACGCGCGGGCGTGACTCTGCCAGAACGTGAAGGGGTTCGGAACAAGTCGTGGGAGGGGCGGTTGGGAGGCGGGGTGGTTACGAAAATATTAGGGGAAAGCTAACGAAATGCGAAACGCGTGCAAGATGGTCGCCGTGAACCGGCGACGGTACTTCGTCCGCGCCGCTCGAACAGAATTGAAACTTGTTCGATGAAACTTTTGAAAGCGATGTGATTAATTAATATTCGACTAGGGTGACGATTAGCGAAACGTGTCTATACTCGACCGTGTTACCACGTCCACTCAGGCTCGTCTCGAGGGGAAGGGACGCATCTCGACGATCGCCTCTGCTTGATAGACGATCCGTCGAAATTGTCCGACAGCATGAGGTACGAATAATTCCCTCGTTTTTCTTCGTTCCCTTTCTAAGCCACGCGAACGTACCACGGCAACGGTACACGTGTCGAATCACAGGAAAAAAAAAGCAAGAAATTAGCATGAACGTCGGAAGCTTTATCGCGTAATCCGAGGGAATGGCAATAGAGCGAAGTCACGATTGTCAACTGACTCACAGAAGCCGTAATAATGGAGAAGAATCGGAGTGTGGGCAGATTTGTTTGCCTGTCCTTTCTAAAATCGATAACAACACACGCGTAAATACCTTCTGAAGGTCGAACGAATGGAAATTGCTTGATTCTTTGAAATCGAAAATCTGTAATCCTAACTATTACGGTACATTCGTAAAAGTTTATCACCGAAGAATGTAACGTTAAGATCGTTTTTTCTTTTTTGTTTAATTTAAAACGAAAGACTTCGATTGTGACTAGGGGAGGAGAGGTAACTTTAAGCTCATTTTCATCGGGAACACAATTATATCGAACAACAAGGTTTGTTCTTTGTAAAGCATCTGTTCACGAACCCTTTCATAAAAATTCCCGAATCTGATGCTGATGACGACTGAAACACAGCAATGAACTTCAACTTTTGATACGTTTATCGACTTTACGATGAAAAACGCCACTGCCTGTATCGTTCCACGGTGTTCTACTTTCTTCGAATGCGTTCAACGATTAGCGTAGCCATCTTTTTCAACGAGTAAACAGTATCGAGAACGGGAGGGCACAGGTTGAACGTACCGATTGCCTCGAGACGAGCCACAGTGATAAATTTTAGTATTTAAAGCGCATTGAGTATAAACACGGGCCAATAAAAAAATAAAAATAAAATAAAGTGTTATATGTCCGTGCATGCGTGTCAAGTTTCGCAACGGAATGGGTCGCACGAAGTGTTGTATAAATTTGCCGATTATCGTCCCGATGAATGATGCTTCACCGAACGCAAAACTTTACCTTGTAACGTGCTGGAGCTCCTTGTTCAGCGTCCACAACGTCGACGAATCCTTCTTCTTTCTTCGCCAAGCATTAACCCTTTGTACTCGAAACGCGACTTTCTGTCTTTGAAAATTTCCAAATATAAAACACTGAAATCGAATAAATCAGAGTTTGCTTATCTTAACGCGCGTTTAATTCAGATAGAGACCACTGAAATTTTTAAACACGATTATTATTTCACGAAACTGCTATCGTTTGATTATCAGTAGTCACCCCTCGAGCGCAAAGGGTTAAAATTGTACGCAAACATTCAAATATACAAGGTCGATCGGCGAGTTTAGTCACGAGTACGAGAAAAATCGTAGCTCGCAAACGTTTCTCATCTACTCAGAGTGTCGTCTTTCACACTTCGTCGGTCGATCGCGCGGAACAGCAAGAGGAACTGTCAGCCAATTCAAAACGATCGCGTAGCAAAGTGACCCAGACCGTTTCCTCGTTCTGCATGTTCGGCTGTATAAACAATACGGACGGACAGCTTGTCGGGTCGCCTGAGGGCGTCCCCCATATTTGCTTTCTTCTCGCAGGCGTTTAGGGGATACTGTTTTTATATGATATATAAATATATATATATACACAAACGGAGCAGATAAAGATATATATATATGTATATGTGTGTACGCGCGCGAATACGTTGCACAACGGTGTTAAAATATTGAACAAGTTTCAGCTCGAGCACGAAAGAGCGGCGCAACAAATAGCGTTTGGGGTTGGGGGGAGGGTGAGAGGGGTGGGTGGATGTGCACACCGTGGGGTCAAAGTTGGGGATAAAGAACGCTTTAGCGTGGCGTGTACGCGAGGAACATAACCACGACGTGTAACTGTGAATAATAGCCGTGAATAAAGTGTGCGAAGAACAGGGGAACGGGGGTTGGGGGGTGGGGCGAGGGGGTTGAAGAGAAAACAAGAGGAGGACGAGGAGGAGATTAGTCGAGCGGGACGAACGATACGGTAGAATATCTACGATTCATGTGATTGTAAATATATAGTATATAAATAACGTAACGTTAATTAACGATATGCCGTACGTGTTACACTAAAGAAACAAACAAGAAAAAAAAAAATAAATAAATAACGTTACTGTGTAATTTCTCGGATCGTAAACGCATTCGAATGGGTCTGGCCGCCCGTGCTAACCGGCTCGAAGACAGTGTTTCGTGGCCAACAGCCGGTTACGAGAGCAAGGGAGCTCGCGATCGAGGATCCGTTCCATTTTTTGTTTCTTTTTTTAACCGGTCACCCCGCGACACAATCGATAACTTCCGTTTTAACCCCTCCACCTGCGACCTACGAGTGTTTAAGAATATCGTGAAATCTCGTAAAACTCATTCGGAACCTAAAACGCTCGGCAGATCCTCGATGTGCGAACAAACTTGCGCAAAACGTGCAAGAACACGAAAACGAAGTGAAAAGATCGAAAACAAAATGCGAGGGAGGGAAAAACGTGAAAACAAAATGGACGACAGCTGCGAGGAAGGGAGGAACAGAGGGTAGCACCGTCGCGCATGCTTTTTCTGGCGCGTCGGTGCGTCGAGACAACAAAAAGGAGCGCGGCTGCGCGCAGCCCGTTCCTGGATAGCACGGGCCGGCCACACCGCGACTAGATGTAACACTAATTAACGCCTAGCGTAAGAACTAACGGATATAAATGAAGGATTATATTGTCTGACATAATATAGCCAGGTGAGCGTGCGCGTGTAAGTACGCGAAACTTTTTCGCGGCACTCGGTGACTGTGTGTGCATGAAAAAGGTACACGCGTGTGACGTGTAGAGTAGGTGTGCGATGAAAAAAGAAATAAATGAAATCCAGAAAAGGGGAGAAACAGGGAGAGAGAGAGAGAGAGAGATGGAATGCGTGAGCTTAGAGTCGCGAGACAAAGAGAAAGAGCGAACGAGAGGAAGAAAAAGAACGTACGTATGCGCGAAGATGAAAAGAGAGAGGAAAAAAAAAGAAAGGGTTGTTCGTTGGGCTGACGTGCCAAGACGTTGGTCGAATGACGCACTTTAAGATAAAAAGGGACGAGCGGGGACAATCCTCCTTGTACCGTTTCTTCCCTTTCTTCTTCCCGCGCCTCGCGAGGCCACTCGTGACGAAAGATAAAGAGGAAAGGGCTGGAGATAGGGCTCACCTTGAGGCCATAATTAAAGCTCGCCCCCCGCTTCCTGCACCCTTTCTTCTAACAACAACCCGGGGCCTCCCCTCGCCAGGTGGAAGAAGGAAGTTGTAATTTTCTGCGCTCGTCCTCGTCGCCCCTTTATTATTGCGAAGAGAAGGCGCGAGAAAGTAGATGAAGATGAAGGGTGACGACGGTGGGGGATGGTGATTATAACGATGGGGATGGCGAATTAAATAGATGAGAAGAGGCAAAAAAAAAAGAAGAAGAAAACGTCGTCTAAAGTATACTAACGTCGTAGACAGCATTGAATTTTTGTACCATTGTCTATAGTAGCTCTTAAGTGTCGCGGATTTTTCTGTTCTTAAGACGCCCGCCTTTGCAGGCTTGAGTATGTATTCATTATGTGTTCTCGGTTTTTTCGATGGCTCGCGGGGCGGATATTGATTTTCGATCTTAGTCGACGTATATCGACGAAGATTTTCGTTTGATTGTTTGCGCCCGTGTCGGTGGTCCTCTGTCGGAACCACGATTTAGAAACGATTTAATAGTTTACTCGAATATCGAAACGAATTTCTTCCTCTCTGCCCTAAATTTGTATTTTCAACGTCAGAAAGTAATTGAGAACGATAACGAACATTGAGAACCACTGACACGTTTTATACATACTGCCATTTCGTATTTTATCAATGTAACGTTTGCTTTCACAACTCCTTAATTGTATACATGTTCTTGTAACGTTGAACACCCTTGTGAACGGAATATCGGATCATTTTAATCTACGTTCGTCGCAAAAGTATCGCTTTAACATAAATGACACATGCGCTCATACTCCATCATTCAAATCAATTAAGTCCAATGAAAAACGGTTATTACTCTTTTTGCATTAACAACGATAACAACAAATGTAAGAAAATAATAATGAATGAAGAAAAATGTACATGCGTGTAGAATACAAAATGATCCGACATTCATAGCGGATGTCACTAATCGAACATTCGGTGTCTGAGGCTTCAATTTCTTAACACTTAACAAACCGAATGGGGAGATCTCCAATTTTTTCCTCAACAAAGACATTGATTCTATTTACTTTTCTTATTAGTTGAGCTTGAGCAACTGTTGAGTTGATTAAAAATGGTACTTTGGAAAAGCAGAAAATGCATTTGATGAACTGTGAACACTAGTTCAAATAACAAAAATTCAAGTAACATTAGTTCTAATAACAAAAATTCAAATAACATTAGTTCTATTAACAAAAATTCAAATAATGCTAGTCCAAATAACAAAAATTCAAGTAACAGTAGTTCTAATAACAAAAATTCAAATAACACTAGTCCAAATAACAAAAATTCAAGTAACAGTAGTTCTAATAATAAAAATTCAAATAACACTAGTCCAAATAACAAAAATTCAAGTAACAGTAGTTCTAATAATAAAAGTAAGTAGAATCAATAGCAACGCTTTATTGAGAAAAAAAACGGGAAACCTCCCCATTCGGTTGCCTAAGTGTTAAGATCAACGATAACTTATCCGTATCACTCGCAAGCGCTTAAAAAGCAGAAGAGAATACTTTGTACGTCAAATCCGCTCCAGCGACGAAACACACGTGCTTATGTGCTACCCGTTCCCGAGAGAGTCACGGTACGCCCGTATCGAAAGATCCTTTTTCGTGTGATGATTGACCGTCCTGACAGTTCGTCGATGTGCTCTTAACGCGTAGATACTCGAAGTTAGTTTTTTCGATAATAAGTAACACGAGACGGTGTGGTGTGACGCTATCAGCGAGAAATCGAGATCGACGGAGCCGGGTAATCGGTTTCTCGAGCGAGATCGAAACCAGCAAAAGCGATGGGCGTTCGTTGGGTTCTGCGCTGGAAAATATGCACGACGGCGGAAACCGGAAGACAATTTCGATGTGAGAAAGTAAATCACGTGAGAGGAACATTGTACACCGACACGATTTGCGAATTTATGGCTGCGCGGAATTAATTGGAAGGGATTGAACCGACGACTCCGTGAAGAGTGTGTATGGTATGATTATTGTGATTTTAACCCTCTACCGCTTACTTACTATTGTCAGCCATAACAGGGCGCCGATACTTATTTGCGACAATATCGTGGCGTTTCGTAGATGTAGAGATAATTTTTAAAAAAGAAAAGCAAGTAGTTTAGAAAAATCCCAACGCAGCCGTGTTTTTATTTCACTTTGAACAACGTCAAAATCCCATATCTATCTCATTCTTATCGGTGTCTTTCTTTTTTTTCTTTTAGTTTGTTCTCATTTTAACGGACGCGTTCTAATTCATCACGTATGCAGATCCATCATCGTTAACGTTTTCATGAACTCATTTACACGCGTCGATTTACGATTTATCGTATCCATGTATGCAATTTTTAGCCAGCCATTGTGTACACGTGGAGCGTGTAACCGAGGTAGAGAATCATTTTAGCTGTAGAGGGTTAGAAATAGATGAAGTGGTATACAGTCGTCGATCGAAACCCTCGGGACGGAGAAGATTTCATTGATCCCTCGTTATTCGGCGATATCGATCCCACGACTCGTCGCGCTTTCCTTATTGTACGACAGGCGGAACAGGAAACCATTGAAACTCCTGACTCACGGCAATATCCGCGGTCCTTCGTTCGTTGTAAACGTAAGACAGACATTTTTGAAAAGACTCGCGAAGCAAGTAAACAGTATGACTGATCGTTCGATAAGAAAAGTAAACGATCAAACACTTTTTGAGCACTAAAGAACCTGTACGCTAGAAAGAACCTATCGCGGTAGAGTTGAGCTGTGCTGTGATTTTTAACACGTTCGTCGTCCAGCGTGATTCAGCTGAGTTTCTCGCTGGGCTCAAATCCGATTGCACAGAAAACTGGGTTTGAAAAGTTATAAAAACAGCAAAAATTTTAACTTTTTATTTTTATTTTATGTATTTTATATTTATACATATTATACTTCAATGCTTATTCCATTGAATTCCTTTTAAAATTCCAATTTAAAATCCTGTTTAACTTTAAGAAAAAAAGCGTCGCCCAAATATGGGTGACGTGGCGACGAACGTGTTAAATATCCACCCGGTATACACGATCGGCGAATTTGCTTGGCGAGATCATCGGAAATCTTCTTATTCACGAATCGTTCGCAACCAAAAATCACTGTAACGACATTTCATAGCAGAATATCGTCCAGAAAGAAGGGACTGGGACGATGCTTGGTGCTCAAAGGGTGAAACTCAAGAATCTCGATCGCGACAGGAGAAAATCAATCTATCGCGAACGTGTTCAGTTTTCGAGAAACCTCCCATAAACGACGATTTACGTTTCCGACGCGCAAAACAGATCACACGTAGCAATGGGTCTGATTAATCATTAAAGCGTGCCGTTTGCCGGTTCGAACGTTCGACGAAGCTGATGACAATTAAAAATCACACGCAATGTACAATCGACTAAAAAAAAAAACCAAAAACAAAAAAACACGGACGAATACGGAGAATGGGGACGAAGGATGGAAAGGGACGTTAATCAGCAAAGAAGAAAGTGGAGGGGGTAAAAAGCATTTGTCGAGCGCCCGAATAAGCGAATATCGATTTAAAATTAACGTAAATAAATAAAAATGAAGAATTAAAGTTGAAAAAAAAAAAGAAGAAAAACAGATCCCTCGAAGCAAGCCTCGTCTCGCAGATTTCCAAGTGTACACATCTTGAGCGCTTTAGGGTAAACCGAAATAGACTTTAACGAATCCGCGAGATGATGCCGAGGAAAAACGATCGCGTGGATGAAGAATGAGACGATGAAAAATGAGCGGAAGCAAGAACGAGTGAATGGCCAACATGTATGCGTGAAGAAGATAGAGAGAGAAAGGGAAAGAGAGAAAATGATTGAACTGAGAGAAAGAAAGAGAGAGAGAGATAATAAATCAATGTTAAACCGATCATTACCGATTTACAATTTCGAGAGACACATCTTCGTTATATACCATTCGTCTGTATAAGTTTAATTTCCGTTTTAAATGCCGGACGTTGCCCTTCCACAGACATAAATCACAACTCAATCAGTCGATGCTCCGGATGGATCTTTTTTTTTCTTTTCAAAAAAAAAAGGTTTAGGATTTTATGGACTGTTTTAAGAATAATCGACGTCGATACATTTTGAATGCGTCGAAGGATACCAGATGCGAGTGTCGTCGCTAACCTTGGGCAACGTCCGCGTCGAAATACACATTACACACGAGGTCTCAGCGTTTCCGTTTTTTCAAAGTATTGTGGCAACGGGGACAAGGAGAACTGTCCCATTTTATGTGCGTAAGAACCATAAAGCTTAACGAAGAACATTATACTATGAACTTACGGGATACTAAATAAAAGTAAGCCAACCGTTAACGACTGCAATGTGTCTATTTTCTTTCGTGCTCTCGACGAGAACACGCCCTTTTATTATTCATTTATTCGCATGAAATATTTGTTTAGTTTTCGAAAAAGAAAAATGCTTGAACATAGTATAGTCGCAATGATAAGAGCACACAGAAATTGTTGTACTCGCACATTTATTAGGCGTATATCGAAAAAATTACAAAGGCTGTTTTTTTTTTTACAAATTCATTTATATGGACAAGTAAAAGTACTTACTCAGACTTTTTATTTCTATCGCGCGTTTTCATACAGTTCTGAATGATCTTTTGGAAATGTACAAGATAGCAAGCACTCGCAAGCCGAAAAATACCCATCAATATGGATTGCACAAACAATTCCTGAATTGAATTAAACGGTGACATTCCAGAGCATAGAACAGTTAATATAAATCCTTCCACGCCGACTGTAGAAAAGAACTTTCCTGCCTAAAAGAACAGTTTGCTCTACCATCTGGCTTTGATCGAATCAATAGATAACTTTAACTTTACCAACCAATGCATCCTTAAAAAGTTTACTCGCTACTACTTCTGGACTGACAAGAGAACTAGTTTCAGATATTAATTTTGTTTCAAGCGGTTTAGATAATTCTTCTACGGCAAAACCTGGTGTATCAGTATCTGGAGGTAGACTAAGAGTCACTGAAATATTATATGGCGCAAGTTCCATAGATATACTTTCAGCTAAGCCACGAAGAGCAAATTTTGTACTACAATAAGCTGAATAACCAAATATACCTAGGAAACAAAACTATGAAGAATATAAATATGCTTAAATCAAACACCGAAATACATACCTAATAATGCAGCTTGAGAAGAAGTGAATACAATAATTCCTTCTTGAGAAGCTTTCATTCTTTGCACAACAGCTTTTGTACAATAATATGATCCCAAAAAATTAATATTTATCATTTTTTTTAAATCTGCTACCGAGGTATCATCAATTTTCCCACAAATAGCAGTACCAGCACAGTTTATCAACATATATATAGGACCCATAGTCCTTTCTAAATCATTTAAAGCTTTCTCAACTGAATTATAATCTTCACCGATATCTAAAGATAAATATTCTACTTTCTGAACATCTTTATTTTTGCAAGCATGAACTATCTCATGTCTTGCAATTTCTAATTTTTGAACATCTCTGGCAATTATTGTCACATGTGCTCCGTGTCTTGCGGCAATAATTGCCACACATTTCCCAATACCACTAGATCCACCAGTTATCTGATAATAAAATTAATCATACTTTATAAAACGCAACGATGCCTAAAACTTACACAAATATATACTTATAATTGACTTAGAAATAACTGTATAATTTAAGAATAATTTTGACCGATATAAATGGTCTTTTTACAATCATATTTAAATCTTACAATAACATCAAAAATCGAAGAATAGAATAGCAAAAATAATGATTTAAACAAAATGTTACTATTATTTACATCATAGTAAACGTCATGAAAACAAATAACCTTAAAAGAGGTTAAGTCTACATTTATTTTTTACTACTTACAACAACATGCTTGTTTTTAACATCTTTTAAACGTTTTCGCCAAAAGAAACATTTTACAAACAAAACAGCGATTAGTAAAACAACAATTATTAATATCACGTTAAATATCACTTTCATTATTCTTATTCTACAAAGCCTTTAACAGTACTGTTTTAAGCAAAAACCAATTCAATTTATGCATTTAAGTATATATGACCTTTTGCCCAGCAATAAAACACAACTTATATGAATATTTAAGAAGTTTATCAATCTTATAATGAAATAGATAAGCTTAATCGCAACATCCAACCGATTATATATATCCAAACTCTGAGCCGGTAAAATAGAAATGCGTAAGTACATAAGATAAAATCAGAATCTTTTACAACAGTTTCATAAATTCAAACAAGAATGTTCCTTCGCTTACGCTATGATTAAATTTTTAGTACAATTATAAAATAGTTAACAGTGAAACAATACATTTTGGTAAATTAGCAAAACTTAATATATATTATAAATCTTACTTACCAATTTCTATCGGCAAAAGGAAAAGTAGCTCAGAATGGACGCGTTCTTGCTTTAATTAATAATCTTGAGTAAAGATACCACTTTATATAAACTTTTTATAGCACAAATCACTCAAAACTACATTTTGTATTATTTTAAATATTAACTATTATTTAAACTTATAAAATGCCAAGTAAAATAATAAGCAAACGACGCGGTAAAACTAAACACCACATTATTATTTATTATTACACACTTTTAAATGTTAGATATATAAAAAATCCATAAAAACTAATAGTATGTTACACAAAATGTAATATTCGATCAATTTTTACAAACTATCAATTTATATTAACAAGAAAAGGCGCGGTTTCGCTTACTTAGTTTCAATGCCCGATCTTACTGCGCAGTCGCAGTCGGTTTCCGAGAGTAGCCGCGATAGTAGAAGCCCGCCGCCACTGTCTAGTACCGGACGCGGTCGCGCGAGGTCGTCCGAGAATAACGCATGCGCAGTTATATAACCGCCAACCATAAGTGCATTTCAACAACCTGTAGCTTCAGTGTTTCGCGTAATTTAATCTGTTTTCTAACAAACATAATCGGGAGTGTTAGATCTTTATTTGATTTCTTTTTAATTATTGAACCGAATAGTGATTAATAACTGTGTGATGCAATATCAATCTACGTGGTGGATGTGCATAGTGTTAATCTACGAGCGACTACGCGGTACGGATTATAAGGGTACATGGTGAACACACGATGCTGATCTACGAGCTACTACCTGGTGCAGATGACGAGGGTGCACGATGAACACACAATGCTGATCTACGAATGGTGAGTCATATATTTTATTGTTCCTCCGGTTCCCAATAATGTCGTAAAACAAATGGTCCAAAACGGCATGGGAATCGGTTGTATTTTTTATCAATATGGCGAATATAATGACCAGCAGCATTTTGTTACTTGTGTAAATCGGTATATTATTTGTTAGAACTTTCTCGTATCTCGCGTTTGCATTCATTTGTAATATAAATTTCTCTTTGATATTATTTAACAATTCTACATTTGCCTTTCGTTTTATTTAACATCAATTTTCGTACTCTAGTTTTTTTATTTCACGCTAAAACTCGTATACTACATGTTAGAATTGCGTGACTCGATATGTAGACAAAAAAATATTTCGCGACGAGTCGGTAGGTGGTACCGAAGCGACAACAGTTCCAATGTTTTCAATGTTTAGCCTTGGCGCGGCGCTACGATAACATTACCGCTTGGAGGTTGTTGACATTTATTTACAGCTCGACGAAAATATCTCACGTAATGATTAGGAAACAGTCTATTTGCTTTTAAAATAATATTATAATAAAGTGTGAACTATAAAATGGCTATATCGAAATCAGAAATCTGCATTTCTATTTCGATGAGTGATTATTGATACCCGTTGTAGATGGCGCTAGCATACCATTGAACGGAACTATTTTATTTCTATGTAGGTACATAATAAAACGGATTAAAAGTTTAGAAAAGCAGATAGAGATTGTTTCGAAGGATAGAAAGTTTAATTTATACTAAAACTATTTGAGTCGGTTTTTATATTTATTTTTCAATATATATCACATACATGAAGGAGGCAGTGTAATCGTTTTTTCATTAAATATAGTTCCAGTAGTTATGAATTAATTAAATTTTCAATTCCTGCAATAAGTGCACTTTTTTACTTTTCAAGGTTATATATTTTTCTTCTAAAACCTTTACTTTATACGCCTTATTAATTTTATTACAGTTCTTTTGAATATACGCGTTTCTTTATTGCTTACGTTACCTCAGGTAAAATTTATCACAATAACAAAAATTATTCATTTTTGACTTTCTCGTTTTAATTTATAAAATTGCATACATGCGGTTATAAGATCTTATTGTGATCTTATTCTAAAGAGAATCGGTAACGTTGAAAATGACACTGGAATGGTATAAAGAATTTGCAATTCCTGAAATTCCTAAACAAAAATAATATGTTCGATATCAAATTTGTTCTCCATTCCATGTATGTTGTCTATGTTATATCTCATTTTTTGTTACACGAAATGAATTTCCTTCGACAATCTTTATCGTAAATTACATACGATAGGTGGCACCACCTTATCACTTGAGAAACTTCTCGACGAATCAATATTTTGCTCTTATGATATCATCCTATTCACGAACAATAACACTTCTTCCAATAAAACAAATTCACGATCATTTCTCCTTAAATTTCTTTCACAAAATCAAGTAATGCAAAAAAAACCTAGGTAACATTTTCGTATAACGTAACATTTTCTCATTTAGCGTAGAAACACTATGATTAAATATTACAATCCAGTTTATTATCAACCCCTCAATGACATATTTCCACTTTTAACGAAAAATTTGCTATATTACGCCGTAAGAAAAATAAAACATTTTTCATAGTCGTGCGAATTGCGGAATATATTATTATCGAAACCGTAGTCGGTATACGTAACGCTTGAAGAGTAGTCGAGATGAAAAAACCCCTGAAACACGGATCGATCTTGCGCTCGGTGCACTGCTCCAGGCTGGTTGCATACGAATAGGCTCCTCGCGAAACGGGACAAGTCAGAATTGTCGAAATTTTCCTGTTTCCCTTTCACAATTCAATTCTTCCTGCCGTCCCTGTTGTATCGTTGATCGGAACAGTCGACCAGAAAGATTATTAATTAGCCAGCCCCCGGGAAACTTTAACAGTTCGGTGCTCGGTGAGAAAGGGTGGGGGCAGATGGGTCGTACGTGCATTCACCCCCGTTACCGAGGGGCAAAGCCCCCGCCTCACCCCTGCCCGTTATCCTTCGAGCAAAAGGTCACGTACCACCACCCTGTCGATCGTTCACCTCGTCCTGGGAGTCGCTCCTGGTAGTCAGGTTAAAGCAGAAAGTATGAAGGACCTCTCTGCACTTCCGATACGAGTGTAGCGAATTTTAAAAAAGAGACGAACTGCATTATTTAGTAGAAATTTCTGTACGGTTTATATCAGGTTGTTTGAAAAATTCGTATCGACTTTCATATAAAAAGGAATTTTATTTTTTTTTTTTTATGGTTACTTCTGTATCGTTTTTTTTTTTGTTCATTTTTTTTTATTTTTCGTGAACCTTTATCATTCTTGGAGTAAAATTAGAATTCGTTTTTTGTGAAAAGAAAAATATGTATATACGGAGATGCATAATTTTAGGATAAAAATTAATGCAATTTACAAGGAAACGGTGTTTAGGGATCTTTAAATTAAAGTTATAACGTTCGCGTTTTAATTATTATTACACCATGTCGCATATTAAAAGTGCAAAAAATTAAACCTCGCGATATTCTTAATTAATAGTAATTAGGAATTTTTTAGCATGATAATCGTACTGAAATTTTTAGATTTTTCGAAAGTGTTGGAGACAATATCAGCGTTAGCGACGAGACTATCGACATAACAACAAATTCTAGTTTACGTTTAAAGAATGATATTGAACGCGGACAGTATTAAGGAAGTTTAATGTATAAAACAATCGAAAGTATAACATAGCGTGTTGGATAAATGATTATATATTGTGGAAACGTCAAATGGAAATTTATTGCACGTGATACATACTTTGCACGCGATAAACGTAGGATTTCGTGGGATATAAATCACACATAACAGTTAAACATATTGTACGAAAACGTAATAATAGCTTAGACGACCGACTCATTAAGAACAATACCAATATTCGGTATTAAATATTTATAACCCTTTTAACGCTATTCCTGCCGATGCTTCACGTATACTTATTCCTTTCGCGACATTCCCACGTAAGACAGACTACAAATTTTTCTCAGAAAATAAACAATGAAAAAAAAAGTGAATATTGAAAAGTGTATGATACGTATATTTGAGAAAAAGTCTAAAGTTTAAAGCTGATTCAATTACGTTGTATATATAAAATTTTAATTGAAATTTCAAAAACGGTCATTTGACCGGTCGTGGTAGGAATAGTGTTGAAAATTGTTTACATCTAATTTCTCTATCAAACTTGTATCATAACAAATTATTAAATGGCACTTGTCATTAGCTACATATCTTTCGTTCACCAGGCCTCCGAAAATATTTTTCGCTATTGTTGAAAATCGATAAATAATAGTATATTTGCAGCATCTATTGTTGCAGGTTATTTTTGCATATAAAACAAAATGCAACTTCGAACAAATTAAAGGACGGAAATTTTATTTTGCAACGTACTTCCTAAGACGACCCAAACTATTGTTTTTGTTCAGGGAAGAATTCGAGACTTTTATAAATTTTAACCCTCTATGGGCCCGTGTAACTTTCAGGTCACATGCTAATTTATTGACGTTTTAACAAATAATTTTAGTTTTCTTCATGAGCTAGCGTATACACATTAATTCTATAATGTTTGATAATGTAAAATTGTTTAAACTGGAAAACTTTTTTTTAATTTGGATGTATAGAATTATAATTATTCATTTTTTGTTCCATCAATTTTCTTATATTTAAAATAAAAATTCGGTCCATAGAGGGTTAAAATGGAGAGATGGGAGTTATTTTGGGTTAGTGACGAATAAGGGATGAAGTGTTATGGATAATTTTTGGTGAGAGGAAGATAGTACTAAAGATATACGATATAAGATTAAGATAATACTATGCGTTGGCATACAACGCTATAATGGTCCTGTGACATTAGGGTTATCGTGTTTTTATTTCATAGACCGTATGTAACGTGCTCATATTGTCTTTTCTTTGTTTCTATTATCATTAGTTATCGTCATCTTCTTGCACTTCGTTTTATACGGTTCGTATCGAAGCTTGTATATAAAACATAATTTATGTTTCGTATTTATTAGTGGAGTTTGTCACTACCCTTTCGCCTTAATGATACATCAGTGACCCACGATCTGTCGTGCACCGGTTAATTATGCTCAATTTGCATTTTTATCGTCCTGCAAACGCTATCTCATCGTCGACGAGAAACAGTTCGACGGACTTCGATATCGTGTTTCGTATCTTCCGAGCGGACGATCGAGC
>JAOPTO010002448.1:138288-201215 GCA_033822845.1 Tetrapedia diversipes
GTGAACTATTTTTTATTAATTCGAAATTAATATTGCAAGCATGGATAGTAGTTTCCTTATTGGAGAATTTCCTTTTAAATTCTTCCGTTCCTTAAGGGGCCACGGTTATTTCGAATCTTTTATCAGTAATGAGTGTTAATTGTAGAAAATACAATGCAATTAGAAATACCGTATCATATTTTATTTTAATATTTAAAATTTCATAACTATTGTGACTGTAGAATTTAATTGGAAAAAGTGGCGTATTCAAAGAAACAGCAGCGCGTAAAAATAGTTTTTGCAGCAACTGTACGAACGCATTTAAATGAACGCGAACATTGGAACGTCTGAGTTATTTGCCCGCGTCCAATGTTTTCACTTGTTACTCTCGTTTATGAAATCGTTTTCAAAAGCAGAACGCGTGAAAATGTCCTCCCACGCGAACAGCTAGTTGTCACGCTTTCAAAATTATATCGGTGCCCGTTGTGTCCCGCTAAAGTAAAGCGTACACCTCGTCGCGGTGTTCGACGCATTCCTTTTTACGATTACGCATTATTTATACCTGAATTATTAATACTCGGAGCGTCTCCGACACACCATTAGCGCGTATTGATTTTCGTTGCGCGCCACGTTGGCTCGTTATTTTTAAGCCGTGTACGTTCTCGCCGTGATTAATTCGATTGGTTCGATGAGCAACGTTGTCGCGTTGGAAATTTGTTAACCTCCCATAATCGAGATTTCGTGTGCTTACGATGGATGAAACGACGATTGAACGTGGATTTTTGTTTTACCGTATCCTGAAACCTTGTAGGATATTAACACTAGATTGCCGGATGTTAGGAATATACCTGTTTTGCCTGAAGCGAGTCAATTTGACTCAAGTATGAAAATTGAAGTTTAAAAAAAAAATAAAACTTCATTTTTAAGAAAGTTTGTTTAAAACAATTTTTACATACGTACGCTGTTTTTTAAAATACATTTTCCGTAGATTCTTTTATTACGCTTAGCACAAACGTCCTTATTTTTATTCCTTTCACATGATACTTGAACTTGACAAAATCACAAGTGAGTCAAATTGATTCACTCCGGCAATCTAGTGTTAATAATTGGTCTTTGTGTGTTGGTATAGTACGATAAAGCATCACAGGTCACTTTACAATATGGTTGTCTTAAAATATGGTAAAATAAGATTGTCTACCTTAAAATTACCATTACTGGAAAATTATATTTTTGGAAACTGATTATATTCTCTTCAACACTAGGTTTACGGACCTCGTCAGTTTGACAGGGTTTGCACTTCAGTAGGAAAATTTGCCAAAACAAAAAAAAAAATTATACCAAAAATTTTGTCTACCTCAAAATGTACCGGAAAATTAAATTTTTGGAAACTGATTATATCCTCTTTAACACTGGGTTTACGGAACTCGTCAGTTTGACGGAGTTCGGACTTCAGGAGCAAAATTTGCAAAAATTATTTTTCCAAGCAATTTTCGTTCACTTTTATTGATGGAGGTGACACAAATGTACTCTAATTTATTTTCCTCTCAGCTCTGCAACTTCAAATTCTGTACAATGTATTCCTATTTTTTAATATATGTATATTACAAATAGATATACAGGAAACGTCTGTAAATCTAGTGTTAAATCATTCATTTCCATTTGTGTTTAAAACACGTCGTTCTATATCATTTCTCTCGCAGTTGTAGCTCCTCTGAATGTTTAACAGATAATAAATTGAAATAATACATGTATATGTTACGATGATACTTTTCGTACGGATAAATTAAAGGACAAATGTTATTCGATTTAATAAATAAATGAAATGGACTTTAAAAAATATGGATATGTGGTTATTCCGTTACGTGGCATTTGAGATGATTAAACTCTGCAAGTTTCGTTCGATAATTCTTCCGACGGATGAACAAAATTCCTTGAACCGTGGAAACGGATTTTTCGGCGCGGAAAAGCTAACGCATCCGGTTCACATGAAATCTGATTTAAAAATGCATCGTTTTACGCTGCCGTTCTTAATTGAACGCCGTGATAATTAGAATTGTATTGTATTTAGTGTTTTCAAAACTTTTTGCACCGTTTGAGAAACTAAAGTCTCTTTACTTTAAAACTACTTAAAACTATTTCTTTTTTTATATATCGAGTAACGTTAAACGGAATCGTGCGGTGGTACAAAAGATAATTCTCGATAGAATGAAGTTTCAAGGAATCGGGTATCGAACAATTTCAGATAATTAATACACCTACTTAAGTTCTTAATGCTGCTCTCGTTCTCTGATTGGTAATTTACTTATCTGCCTGAAGGATCAGAAATAAGGAAATCGTTCTTAACGAGGCTTACGGACACGCCTGTTAATTATCGTCCAAATTGGCCGAAAATAAACTTTATTTCGTTCGTGTTAATATTTACAAAGACGATTTGCTTAAAGTAGACTTAACGAGTACAGTTATTAAGCAAAGCTCGCGATTACTTTAACCGTTTCCCGTTCCGGTTATTCATAATGAATTACTTGACGCGATAAACTTTTTATGCTTGGTTGTTTTAATTATTCTAAGATCTGCTCGAAAGATCGTTTTAATTCGAAACACCCATTACAACGGATAATTTTCCAAGCAACGCATATCTTAGCCCCCTTACCGTCAAACTAAACCCCTAACTCGGTGCCCAACTTAACCTCCCTCCTTCTGGACAACTATCGGAAACTCTTCCTTTGCAATGCCATCTAACCCTACTAAAATCCGAACTCAAACTTTCACCATTGAGTAAATCACCCTCCCACTGTTACGTTCATTTCCCAAACTCCTCGCCACGTTTTCTAAGTGTCAACTGATTCTTAGTATAGTACACACTTATTCAAACAATAGCTCAGCTTATTCCATTCAAAGTGAATTGTTCATAAAATTTATGTTATCCCGCCATTTTTTATTGAATGTTATTCTGTCTGTTTGTGAGCCGAAAAAGTATCTTGTTATGTCGGTAATTATCAAAATAATACAAAATAGTACAATGGTTGCTAAATACCATTAAACAGGATTTAATAACAATACCAGTAATTGGTTTTATCTGTTTATCTCTTAACGAGAAAAATTCATTTGACGTAGAAATTGGTTTTAACGTGCACCGAAAACAGTACACGCGACAGGGAACGTGTTAAATAGTGTTCGTTAAATAACGTTCGTATTTGCTCGTGAAATGTACCTATACGCGTACAGTAGCGGACAAAAGTTTAAGACGAGAGGATAATGTAAAACATAATTTTATGATTTGCAAATATCAGCTATATATTCATTTTTATTGTTATCCTGGTAGAACATAGAATACGAATTTTGTTTATCGTGCCATTTTTCATAAATTAATTAATTTATTTTCGTTGACCATTCGGTCTTAAACTTTTGTCTGCTACTGTACGTGTCCACTGATGGATGGGTAAACGTGCCGGTTAATCGGGCATTCCGGATAATTGGAATTCTATGTACTGTATCATCCTTTTCAAAAAACGATCCGTTCGAATGATCAGGGTAGGATATAATTATATTTGATAAGTTATAATATTTTGTAATTTAAAATTGTTTTGGGGGAATTTTCACTCCATTTTGATGATCAAATAAAGCTACTTATTTCTGTAAAAAAATTTGAAAAAAAAAGGATCTGGTCCTTAATGGATTTTAGAGTTTATTAATGGTTTCAGAGAATATGCAGCGGGTAAATATAGATTTTAAATGGATACATTCAGCTGAAAATGTTGTTTCTCAAATTATGCAACAATGGTGTGTCTGGGGGACAGGTTCGAGTCTCGTTTGCATACGGATATTTCAGACGTTAACCCTTTGCACTCGTATGTCTCAGCGTATGCGACATCACAAGTTTTACCGTGGAATTTTCATTTTTTTTTTAATTATACTCATGAAATGTTACAGCTAAGTATGCTAACAACGTATTGGAAAAGTTTTGTTTTGATCGAACAAAAAAATGAATTCCGAGTTGGCGGTAATTCATGGTCATATTAAATTCAAGTGCAAAGGGTTAAGATCCTGTTGAAAAATCCCTGTTGAAAATTGTAAATCAAATTCCTGTTGAAAATTGTGAATCATACCCCTCTGGTGCAACGTCGTACTCATGAACGCGATTGCTGCGCGGTGGCAATGCGCGGAGCCAGGGTTCCGCGAAGAAGGAGCGACGCATGTCGCGTTCTAGCTGCGAAATGAGGCCATTTCTCTCCCCTGTGTCGCTCCCGCGCACCGTCACGCCACCGATGCGCGCCCCCTTTTTCCACTTCGAGATACGTCAACGCTTTGCAGAGAACAATCAGGGGGGGGAGAAAGAGAGTTCAGTGCACCAGGCCGGAGTTCCACGAACTCCTTTTCCCGGCGGATGCGCATTCGCCGCGGGAACATCAATTGACTGTAACGAAGTTTCACGCTTTTGCAACAAACTTGCCGGGCGAAATTTCAGCGATACCGTGAACACGGACACGGATCGCTTTTCAGGGAAGATCGTGAGACATCGGCGACCTGTTGGGCGAAAACGGGGACCCGTCCTCGAGGAGCGAAACGAGATCATATCTTGGGTTGATCATTCGGATCACGAAGTTGGGATGACGTTCGTTGGAACGATGATGCTTTAGAGATTGGGTAATTGTAAATTTGTCACACGGTGGAAAACTGGTTAAGATGTGAACACAGACAGGATCATAGGGTGAACCTCAAATCATTGTTGAACTGTGACATCTCTCGTGGATTAACCGTAGATCACCGATTTGTTCGAAGCGGAGGATCCATTATGGACTATCACGCTCATGGTGATCATGTTTGAGAATTGGATCTAGCATCTTAGTTGGAGAGTTGAGTTCAGGGATCAAAGTACAAGATTTAGCGTCTAAGATCCAGTCTCAGGTTCCAATGTTTGAAGTCCAGAACCTAAGGTACGAGGTCCATCACCTAGCGTCAAGTCCCCAAGATATAGTATTCAAGTTCCAATGTTTGAAGTCCGGAATCTAAGGTACAAGGTCCATGACCTAGCGTCAAGTCCCCAAGATATAGTATTCAAGTTCCAATGTTTGAAGTCCGGAATCGAAGGTACGAGAACCATCACCTAGCCACCAGTAACCAAAGTCTAGGATCCAAGAGCAGAGGTTCAGAGTCCAGTGTCCAAAATACAGGATCTGGAGTCTAAGGACGAGTTCCTAATTGAATAAGCCATGCTATAACTCTCTGTTATACCTACAAAATATTACCATAATCCTTGCGACACGTTTATTTATTCGGATCCCCCATACAACTTTGCCGGAGGCATTACCGAATTCTTATTCGGTTCCAAGCAAGTTATCGACGAACCAGCCCACCGATCATAAAGATCGCTCGGATTGTGCACAAATCTCAAACGCACACTCGAGCCTGGAAGCGGCTCATAAACCACACACGGAAGCGAGAGCTCCTGCATTCAGGAATCGTCGCCGACTTCCGCCTGCGTGGTCGTAAACGATCGCCAAGCCGATCGCCGAACCGATATACAGTAATGCCCACTTTAGCGTTCGTATTTTTGCCCACTTTGGTGTTCGTCGCTATCCCCGCTGTTCCTTGGAAATCTCGCTTCGATCGTGACAAATTTCATTCGACTCCACGATAGCGGGTGTCAGAGAAACAAACGAAACTCGACATCCCTGCAGATTATTACAGTTAACCCTTTGACTGCTAAATACTCCTGATCGAAGTGCTCTATTAGCAATTCTGTTGCGCTAAATGAGAGATCGGTAAAATTGACAAACGCATATACGCGTTCATAGTTCACGCGAGTAACTTTTGTCAGAGACGCATATATGCGTCCATAGTTCACACGAGTAGCTTTCGTCAGACGCACATGTTAGCGCAAAATCGTTCAAAGCATTTCTGAGGCGAGCCAACTCACAGAATGCCACGCATCAAGCATTTTCTAGACTGCTGTCAACGAAGGAAAATTTGAACAAAGGCGGCAAAGTTCAGCCAGAGGAGGTAACGAAGAGACGGTTGATATTATAAAAAAAAGAAAAGGAACAGAAATAAATGTAACGTCGAAGGGGTCAGACGTGTTGTCTTACTCTTGGGTTTTATTTTAATTTTAATAGTCAGACGCGTAGTCTTATTCTTCAGCCTTAATTTTGTTTTAATACACATATGCACCCATAGCAATCAAAGCGTTAATAAGACCCCAGAGTTTGTTTTAAAGAAGAAAGCAGCGTTCTTCATTATCCAATCGGATAATTAATTAACCCTTTAACTGCTAAATGCTCCCGATCAAAGTACTTCGCGTGGACGGCGCACTATTAGCAATTATGTTCCTCTTAATGAGAGATCGAAAAAATTGATGAACGCATATACGTCCATGACTCCAAATTAAACTCGAGGAAGTCGCCTCCCCGCATAACCGTCCGAATTCGGTCCCGATTGCGAGCGCTAAAGCGGCGGCCGCTGTAACCAGCCGGACAGGAAGAAAATCGAAAAAAGGGACCAAAACTCACTACCCGTAGCCCATGTGTACGTCCTAATCCCACCTCGACCACGGTTCGAAACCCTGAGCGCCTCGGCAACCCTCCACGCCCAAGCGTTTTACCCCTCGAATTAGAGCTCCGTGTATCATTAGCTATTCAAATTCATTTCTGAAACGCGCGGCGCTACGCGACTGAAATACACGCGGCAGCGTTATGGCGGTGGCGTGATTGCCTCCACTTTAGTCACATCGTTGAGAACGAACCCCAACACGGCCCGTGCCTCCGCTTAGGGGCGCGTCTGCGGCTCTCTCTCCCCGTGCCACGGGTTCATTGCACTGGAAAAGTTTCGCCGGTTCTCGCTCGATCGACGGGCGAACCGAACAGGGAGAGAGAGATATCCCGGACGTTTCGACGGGGACGAAACGCAAACGGAACGTGAAGGTTGCTCGAAAGTTATTAGGTTAGACTTAACGCTGGTTAAACTAATAAAGGAAGGTCACGAGCCGGCCGAGCAACTCCGTTGGACGGGGTGAGCGTGGTTAAAATGCGGCGGTCATTAAGGTGGACGTAAACGAAGGTTGGTGGTATCAACCGCGGCGCGAATTCGTTCGTATGCTAATTTCATCCGACAGAGCTGCCCTGGAACGTTAAAATTTTATAAATTAGTAGTTTCTGTTCTTGTTGATTTCAACCCTTTCGCTACCGTCACTGAACGGAAACTCGCCTCAGAAATATGCACAGTACGCATGGTTTCTGTATAGATATAAATATTTCTAAGTCTTAAATAACAATTGTAATGAATAAAACAATCGTTACTCTAATGTAACAAGTATGTTTACATTTTTAATATGGAAAGTTTTACAAAATTATTGAAATACGAAACTATTGTCATTTAATACAAATGGCACTTGTATACGCATCAAAGGATTAAAAAGTGGAAACATGTAGGATCTGTTTATTCTTTCAGTGGATATTTTCGTTTCGCACAGCTTGCGCCGGGAGTTTTGCTAATTAATGGATCGATGGTCGGGCAAGCATCGCGATAGGACGTGTAATTAGTCTGAAACGCAATTCAAATATCACAGTTTCCGTTTTTGGTGCGACAGATCGCGGCGGTTTAAAGGATTTATGTTTCGAATTGAATCGAACCGATTGGCCGCGGCGCTGTTGCAGCGGCCGCTGTACACTGGGGCGTTACCCTCATCGATATACAGTCCTCTCTGCAGCCGCTATCAGTGACTATTGACTACCGATAAATTATCGGGCTGAAAATGTCTAACGCACAATTCACCTGATAATATTTACCCGTAAACATCGTCCTATCGTAAACACGCCTAATCGCATTACAAAATATTTCAAAATCTCTACCCTCCACGACTGCAATCAACCACCTGCGCACAGTTTACAAAATCAATTCTCTTCATTTGTCGCTGAAAACAAACGAACGTCTACAACACCCGCTCTGAATACTTCAAATACCGTCATTACGAAAATGAATCGTTAGCAAACCCACGCATACACACACACACAGTCCAAAGAGTGCCGCCACGCAACGTTCGATCGAAATTATTGTCACGCGACTCGACGACCGATCGTTTCAGATTTTCTTCGTCGAACGCTGAAACAGGTCGAGAGAGAAAGAACGAAAGAGAGAGAGAAAGAAAGAGAGAGAGATGAGCAAGGGGGATCGGCGATTAATTGTTAAAAATGCACGAGGACAAGGTATTACGTTAGGGGACGTTTCGCTGGACACACTCGGGACACCATATAGGGCTCGCGATCACGCGCCGGTGTAACATTACCGAAACTTATGTCCCTTTAGCGAGGAGGGAAAAATTACGAGAAACGTTAATGCCCGCGAAGTATTTACATGTTCTTCCTCTGCTACAGCCGTGGACGGGCCTGGAGCCGGTATACGCGAAAACCGGCTGCGCGATGATTTACACGAATCGTAATTCAACCCCGCGAAGCTTTCAGTCAGCGTAACTCGTGGAAGGCCTCGCGGCCCCGCCTATAATTCGCATGCGCTCATTTCCCAGACATCGCGGCCTCGGCAACCACGTTGAATCAATAATTAAGATAGCATCCGATCGCAGTACGGATCGCCAACACCGGGACTGTTTCGCGCTGGTCGACGTGACGTCGATTCTGTGATTGCCGGAAATTCGCGGCAAAATGTTGAACTCTTTCGAAAATTTTATTTGAACTTTTACACCTGACGCGAACGAACGACTGATTGGTTGCTTTTAATTGGAAAAATACGGAAAAACGTACGATCATGCATCAAGAGATCAAAAAGCTTGTCTGCATTTAGCTTTACTGGTAGGATGCGAAAAAATGGTGGTTACGCTTTATTCTTTGGACTTTGAGATAATCCTTTTATTTTATTTGAACTTTTACACCTGACGCGAACGAACGACTGATTGGTTGCTTTTAATTGGAAAAATACGGAAAAACGTACGATCATGCATCAAGAGATCAAAAAGCTTGTCTGCATTTAGCTTTACTGGTAGGATGCGAAAAAATGGTGGTTACGCTTTATTCTTTGGACTTTGAGATAATCCTTTTGGTATTGTGTTGTTTTCTGTTTCTTTTTAAAGAAACAAGGGTGTGAAAGGGGGGTAAGCTTTTCAATGGTGCAAAATGCAAAATATAGGACTAGGTTTATATTGTACGCTTCCAACGACGCTTTAATTAGTCGTTCAGTTATGAAAATTCATGGGCACTGTGTCCGTTTCAAAGATGAGGTTTTATGGCGTGTATACATATGTATGGCGTGTTTAACAAGGCACCTGTATTTCACTTCTATGTAATTCTCGAAATGGGAACTAATAGCGGGCCCCGTAAGCGACAGGTAGTTGAACTCGCAAACGATTCGGGAACAACTATCTCGATGATACCCGAGTGCCTTGTAAACTGCTTAAATCGTGTAGTTTGGTAATTTACAGTCACTTGAATCTGCGTCTCGACAATTACCAACAATTAAATAGCGATATCATAGCAACCCGTACAATTATACAAATCCCTATCCTTGAACCCTTAACGAAACACTATAGTCTCATCAAAACCAACAGCCAATTTGCAAATTAACACCAGCAGACATTGTTTAGTTACAAACGTCAATCCATAATAGGATTGAAAGAAATTTCTACTCAAAAGAAATAATAAAGCTTTATCTGATCTACATTTTTTACAAAAATCTACCTTTACCTAACTCACCTGTTAGAAATAACTGCAAATTAGGCAATAAAAAATGTTTATGTTGTCATGCGACATCTATTGTCTACTTCGTACGTATATATATGTATAAATATATATAGGTAGACCATCATTCAGTACTGTACAGATATTGAATGAAAGCGATAAAAGTAATAATAATTGTAATAATTAAAAGTACTAAAACCAAAAGGTCCTGTTCTTAAAACCAAAATCGACACCAAATTAACATCACAAAAGTACTCTAATGCCGTAAAATCAACAAAAACCCTAGGATACCACTAATATAGTCCAGGATTTAAATTTCACCCGAAACCGACGTCTCCCATCCTTCTTCAGGGACATTTCTACAACATCGTGGCGTCGTGTCTCAGAGACCGCTGCTACCTGGCGAAATATCGTTGTTTACAAAGTCCCTCGTGTTGCGGGCCATCCTCCCCGATAATATCGATCGCTCGTGGCCGGCGCCGTAGGGAGGGAGGGGCAGGAATTTTTAATACTTTCATCGTGTCGTAACTCGGCTCGTACCCGCGCCGCAACGTTCCCTCTCCCCCGTAGGAGGAGCGGCGTTGTTTATCAGCCCCGGGGATTTCTATCGGGTCCGAGGGAACCCTCCGAGCCGGTCCACCTGTCCGTTAACAGCAACACAACAGGCACAGGTGTCCGTGCGAGGCAGGCAACAGTCACGCGGCAAGGTGCAACGGCCGAGCGTGACTTCTGCTCCGTCGAATCTGCGCGACGCGATCAGCGCACCCCGTGGCACCCATGGAACGCGTCCCCGTGGACGGGGACAGTTCGAATTCCGTGAACGGATCAAGCTGGCCTCTCCTGCGGGAGCTGAGACAGAAATCGGGGCTCCAACTCGCCACCTACGACATGCAAATTGCGATTTTGCACCCTTTGCCGGGTCACCCTTGCTACAGGGGTCGCTATGAACTGCTTATTATTCTATAAGATGAGGTGCAACATGGAGAATGAGGCATAGACGCGTGCATGCCAAATTTTGAGATGCTAAATATTAATGCGAGCGGATGTACCATAAATTTTGAGAAGGCGTATACATCCATTACCGACCCCTTTAATCCTCTATGAGCCGAATTTTTGTTTTACATATAAAAAAATTGGAGGAACGGAAAATCAACAATTATAATCCTACATATGCAGATGAACAAAAATCTTCCCGTTTAAACAATTTTACATTATAGGACATTATATAATTAAGATGTGTGCGCCATCTCATGAAAAAAGAAACAAATTGTTAAGAAAATCAGCGGTAGATTTCGCACAAACGCAACTCTTCGGAGAAGAGATACCAAACGTTCGACCAGTATCGTAGATGGGACCAAGGGGAAAGAGCAAGGGGATGGAGAGGGATAAACATGAACAGAAGCAAGGCGCGGAAGCAAAAGACCGCGAGAAGCTACCCGAAGGTGAGACTGAGACGCTAAAGCAAACGAGGCACAGGGTACGACAGGGACAGCCAGCGGGAGGGTGTCCGGGACGGTGGAAGAAATTAAAACACCGGGACGTAGCCCGCGCCCCCCCCTCCCCCGCCTACCCCCGGCATCGTCTATGTGTACGTGTACACACCCGCGATAGATCGCCTCCGCGAGGGGCTGGAGGCGGAAAGGGTAGGAAGTTGGCTGGGTGGTGCACGTTGCGATGTCAGAGGGGCGATCCGGGGACGCATGCGTACTTGCCTCGGCCCTGACTGCACCGCAGGGTGGTTCAATGTTACGGGAGGGCACTGACCCGAGCCGGAGAATCCACCCATCGGTGCACCGAGGTGGCTACACCCCTGGTACACGTAGGAGCCCGCCGGTCCCTGCAACCAGCCCTCCGACGATTCACTCTCCTCCAGCTTTCACCCCCCTCCCCTCTACCCTCCCCAAACCCCTGTTACTCCGCCACCACGGCTACCACCACCACCACGGGCAGCAGCAGAGGCAGCCAGTCACCCGGTACCGGCACCGATACCGGGGTACCCATCGTCGACGAGGGTGCAGAGGCAGCAGCAGCATCGCGGCCCGGGATAACCATTATCCAACTCTCACAAATCACCTGGACCGTCGTTTACGCGGCGAGGCTCGTCTTTGCCGCGCTATGGTTTGATGCATGGCAGCCCCCGCCACCCATAGCCGGTTTGATAAAGGCTGAATGGCAGGGCGGAAGCGAGGACCGGTGCACGGCTCGACGGAAATTTGGTGGTCGTTTGTCCGTGCATCGGTATAATTAACGGCAACGACGAGTCCGTGGATGCGGTTGAAGAAACGCCTACGCATAGAGGCGGTAAAATCGGTTACAATTTCGATGTCTTCGTTAATCGCAAGTGTTAGGTTTACTTGCGAAGGCGCAACTTTGCGTGGGATGAATTTGGGTACTATTACTGCAGGCGACTTCTGTTGAAATATTTTTAAGTGTCTGAATGAAGTCGTGCGTTTCGCTTGAGTTTTCGTTGGGAAAACGAACAGTTTAAACCCTCGCACTATGATTTGGGCGACGATAGGTTGTTAGAAAACGGGCATTTATGAAGATTGAAACGTGAGTGAGACTTGTATTTCTTATAGTCAGCCCATAAAATGTATCACGAATTCACCTCGTGTTCCTTATGTTTTTGCCTTGTCAAAGCCTGACACGAGTCTCGCACGATGTTATAGGGTAGATGGTTAAACTGAGTTAACCATAGTGTAATTTTCTTTCTCGACAATGTCATAGGTATATTTTTTCATTAAGATTGGAAAACTGAGTTATGAATTTTTGTCAGTTCAGTTCGAGTTTAACGAGCAGTTCTAGTCCCCCTCGATCAGTTTCAATTTTAAACCCTGCTTGTACAATGTACCCAACCTAATCGGGAGATTGAGATCTCGCAGTGGCGCAGCATCGGTTGCAACCCTGTGACCCGTGCAGGTCCTTCAACCCCTCCGGTCGCTACCCTCGGCAGAGTCGTGCGGGGCCGACCCTGAAAGCAACCGCTGCTTTTTATCGCCTAAACCCCCCCAAAAAAAGCGCGCACGAAAGTAAAACTGTTGGAATCGTCTCTCTGTTCTCTCTGTTTGGCGAAGTAGGCCTCGTTTTGTGGGGACGTTCTTTTTTTCGCTTTATCCTCGAAGGAGCATAATAGATCTGGAAAGAGTCGTCGGTTTCTCGATGAAATGGCGTCGTTCTTTTCGCGCCACAATCTGGATGTGAAATCGAAAGAACAGAGGAGCACGGAACACGTCAACAGACCTTTCTTTCGGCATTTCGTCCCCTTATCGATCAAGCCCGGAATTCTATTTACGATAAAAGCCTAGAGCCTTACAGTTTTACTTCTCCACGTTTTATCGTATTTCAATATCGAACTATTAGGTTATCCAGCGAGTGTTGTATCCTTAGAAACTCAATTCTAATAAAGAATTAATATTTCCTCGAAGTTTTAACCGGTCTTCAGAGGATTTTACCATTTACCATTTCTTATTTAATCTTTCCAACAAATTTACGTACGCGTTCAGTAAAACATTATGCGTTTTCGGTTACATTCTATTTCCGGCTTCGTCCAATAAAACTGACGAAAGTCGTAAAACGCCACGTGTTAATCAGTCATAAAACATCGTACGAAACTTCGTTATTCAACGGCCTAACCTCGAAAACTCTATCACCCACGCACCCCTCTCAACCGAACACGTTCTCGCAGTCAGATAACTATCAACAAAGCCGTCGAATCCAGAAAGTTTCACATTCTCGCTGATCAATCCAGAAAACTACCAACACGTCGGCCATCGAACGTGTTTATAGGCATCGAAATCCTTGCTTAAAATAATTCAATCCGCGATCGAGAGGGGAGGGATGAAGAATAGAGTCGGTTGGCGCAAACGGAACCTTTGCCGGTGCTTCGAACGTTAAATGTCGGATGTCGGCTTCCACCGATGCCTATATAACTAGCACTTGAGACGACCTGGCAGGGGGTTTCCAGTGGGGGTTGACTCCGCGCCGGTTGGGTCGATTCCCTGTTATGCTAATTTGTCAACGGTCGGCCGTAGTCGGGGTAGGTAGTCGACCGGGGCTCAAAAATTATTCCACGCCCGGCTGGCTCTTTTCTCTCACACACACACACACACACACACAGTCTGTCTCTCTCTCCCTCTTCGCTTCGTTTCTCCCTTTCTTTTTTCGTTTCTCTACGTCCAACGACTTAACCGCATCCAAATCGACCCGCGAAATTAGAGCCATGGTGCGTTTGAGTTGGACCAAGCAGATTACTGAGATTTTTGTTTTCCTTTGGTTTGTATGCACGATTTGTAGAAGTTTGTATAAAAGTATCCAGTTACTCTTCGATTCCTCATTAGAATCTCTTTGTTAAAATTTTTTGAAAGTTTGAATTTCAATAAGTGTTTGCTTTTCGTTTGTATATACGATTTATAGAAATTTGTATAAAAGTATGCAGTTACTCTTCGATTCCTCATCGAACTTTACTAAAAATTTGAATTTCAATAAATCGCTTTGACATGAAGGGTAGTGTAATGTTTTAAGTCATTTTGTAGATACGATAGGTTTAAGATAAGGGATATAATATAAAACAAAGTTCTATGCACCAATTTTTATTCTTAAATAACACGATAAAGCTCTGTTTACACGTGAATTATTCGCATAAATTTAATAAACTTAAATCTACCCGATACTCGTCTCAAACTTTCGTATACGTTCGACAGTTCACGAGATAATTGAGTGGGTTGGCCGAAACGTGACACCCCCTCTAAATAAATCAAAAATTCGTTTCGGAAAATCGCTCTTTTCCTTTTCTCACCCCTGCCTCGACATTCGTCTTCCTCTCGGCCAAATAGGCGAGGAAACACGCGCCTCTATACGTCTTCGTGGAAAGGTCGTCTTATTGAACGCACACGGGGACGTGGGAGGAGAAGATGGAAGAAATTACCGGCGATTATCGTGGTCTGCGAGAAATATCGTCGGGAATTCAGCGATCAGCCAAGGATAATGAGCTGGTGGACGTTGGAACGTAGGATTCTTCACCTCGCGATCACGTTTCTCTCTGCCGAACTATTTACAAAGCGAGAGTTTCGAACGGTGAGAAAGGATACGCGTTGGCTGATTTATAATACGGCCGATGGTGATCGACGAAGATGCACACGTATCGTTCGAGGGTGTGATTCAAGCTACGCGGAAGAGATTTGTGGGAAAGGTGGTTTAATAATTCGAGGACAAGCCTTCAGAGGAATGCATCCTTGATTTGTTGATTTTGCCATCCAAGCTTGTGTCTTTATACAGTTCTTACAACGATAGAAGTTTGTGGATGTAGACAGGAGGAATTCGATATGGTTCAGAGATCAGAGGAATAAAGAGGGTTTAACGCTAGATTGCCGGAATGAGTCAATTTCACTGACTTATGATTTTGTCATGTTCAAGTATCATGTGAAAGGAATAGAAGTAAGGGTGTTTGCGATAAAAAGATCTGCCAGAATATATTTATAACAATTGTTTTGAATAAACCTTCCTTAAAATACAGTTTTATTTTTTTTTTAAACTTCAATTTCCATATTTGAGTCAAATTGACTCGTTTCAGGCAAAATAGGGATATACCTAACATCCGGCAATCTAGTGTTAATATTATGCAAAAGGCTATAAGTTGAGGCTATATTTAAATACTCAGGATTTCATGTGGTTAAATATTGAAGAGAAATATAATGTACGTTGTACAAGCGTTATACGGTACCATAAATTTTCAAAATGTTAATTATTTCATTAATCGAAGGTGTTGTGATGATGGTAGTACATAAGCCTGTCTATCATGAGTTCTTCTTTTCCTTACAAGCTTTTAACGAAGGCGAGGCTTTAATGAAATTCACGTATAGCAGTAGCTGCAGTGAAAATTGTCTTTCATCACCTTTGAAGTTCCCTAGATCCAATAACGCTGGTTCGAGAACAGTGTCAGTAACACCGGTGGAACCATTCGAGGAAGGCTCGGGTTCAAGATTGTGTGCACTTTCAGAGGCATTCACGTAGAAGTGTTATTCTGTCTCAAAGAATCACTCGTCGCGGCAAACAGAAGATGAATTAAAGTGTCATCCAATCAAACTTAATTGCGAGAATCCATGGTTACCGCTTCATCCACAACGGCTTAACCGTATTATGAAATTCATCAGCCCGGTAATCAGTGGCTTTGTCTTCGCAACAAAAACTAGCAGTTTTTGAAAACACTCTATACACATTTAAGACGCTTCAACAATTATTTTCTCGTTTTTAAAGAATACTTTCATATTTCCATAATCTGAAAACTCGTGCTGCGTCCTCTTAAATATTTAACCCCGTATATTCTCTTGACCGCTCAAACCCCTCAACGAAGCTCACGGTCAAAAATGGTCCGAGAGGGTTAATGATCGATGCATTGCTCGAAAAACCAACCAGACATCGAGTCCCCGCAACAAAAAAAAAAGAAACACATCCAAATATCGATTTCTCCCCCTTCCCTCCATTTTCATTTCAACAGATTTCGCTGGCGAACCGACCGTCTCTGATCTAGGAAATTACAGGCCGGAATCAGAAGCGGTCGGTTCTGCACCGCGCAAGGCATGGTGATGGAGCGTCGATCCCCGGGGACCTCGTCGATGGTGTCGACGACCGGGAATACCCGGCAGCGGCGCGGCGTACGTTCCGAACTTTCCTCGTTTTCGCAGACGACTCGAAACCGTGTCGAGTTCAACGTGTTCCCAGAGTTCTGGCCAGTCAACCCCACCCCCTCCCCCGCCCCGGTACTCCCTCCATCCCTAACCTAACCCCATGCAAACCGGGCACGGGGGTTGTCCGCGCGAAAATTCGCGGACGAGAGAGTCTCGCGCGCGTGCAACGGAAGACGGCGCGGCGTCGGCCACGCGACGCTGCTCGTCCCCCGTCCCGGACGAGATCGGCCGGTGAACGGGCACAGGGTGAGAGAGGGAGGGTGGAAAGCGAGGGAGAGAGAGGCACGCAGGGGCGTACGTCGTTATTTCGCGGTGGATGCTGCGGGATCAATAGCGTGGAGAGCCGAAGAGCTGGTTGGCAGAGAGGGAGACGACCGGAGAGGAACGGAGAGGGGTGCAGATTGGCGAGAGAGTTCCTCTCTCTATATATACACATGTATACGTGTGTGTATACGTGCGACAGAGAGCAAGAGGGAGGGGTAGAAGCGAGAGGGAGGAACGAGCAGGGGGTGGATAGAAGGAGAGGGTGTGCAAGCAGCGAAAGCTGAACGAAGACGGTTTCCGGACACAGTGGGGTCGTTTAAGGGGCAAGAGAAAGACGAGAGACAAAGGGTGACTCCCCTAGTCTCTCCGCCACCCCCGCCAACCCCTCTTCGTCTCTCTCGCAGGGTAGTTCCTCCCTCGCGGCCTCTCCGTTCATCCCGACCGGGCTCCTCTCGCTCTATCCACCAGCCCTGCCACCCAACAACCCCAGGAGTCGATGCATCCAGGGTCGTTGCTACCGGCAGCGAACGATCCAACCTTCCACCCCCTCATCCCCTCGTCTCTCCCAACGCGATCTCGCCTTCTCGGTTGCTCTTTCCGATTCCTCTCGCTCCCTTTCCCCTCGTTCACCCACCCTCCTGGTGTTCTCTGTTCGTTCGAGGCAGCGGCGCGCGTCCGCCTCTCGCACATGCACACGCATCGATACGGGATAATAAACGCGTACGCGCGGTGCAGGTGGAGTCCCTGCGGATACACGCGTGTGTTCGCCGCGCTCGCACGCACACGGGCATGTGTGTGTGTGTGTGTTTACCTGGGCCGCTGGTCTCTTCGCGAGCTCGTCCCGCGCGGATGCACCGGCATGCACGGATGCGACGGGGACCACGATGTCGTCGACGATGGGAAACGGCGAGTGCCGGTGGCCAGATCGCGAGACCACGCGGCGGCCAGCTTTCAAGGACGCGCGAGCAGATTGCATAGGAAAACGGCCACGCGCACGGGGGACCATTTGCGTGTCTTATCGCCGTCGATTCGGTCGGCGGACGATTTTTATCCTGCACACATGTGACCGTTTATTTTAACGCGCTTAGTTTCCTTTTCTTATTTTCAGGATAATGGGGTAGTTTCTTTATGGCCCGATGCAGATGATGGTAATAGCGATGGGGAATTTGAATTTGAATTTTTGTTCTGGATCGATTTGTGTTGCATGAGTTGTATCGACGGATTGGAGTGGTTGTATAGTTATTTTTCACAGCTAGATGATTAACGTCCTGTGTAGTTTTTAGCGAGGCGTTCATTTCTGTTTCGCGTAACGAATATTTAGAGTAGCACATTGTCGTAGCTTTCTTTCTCGCACGCTTCGGTGCACGTGTGTGCGCTCGGTGCATGTGCATCAAACAATTACGAGGTCACGTTTATGGTTTATAGGTTTTGTGTACGCGTCGTATATCCGTTAAAATGAAGCACAAATTATTCTGTGTATTCTAAGTGCGATAAAATTTCGAACAGAATGAAGTAAACTGGCGTGAACAATCGTGACAGAAATAGTTCAGACAAATCGATATTAATACTTGATATTAATATTGATTGCGATCAATAATAACAATTTTACTGAAGGAAACATTTACGAGCCTCAACTTAAACACGACAAAATTCTTACAATCAGTATGAAACAAACCCTTTTTTGAGGCTATTCTTTTTTTTATTTATTTGTTTGAGCATCCTTTATAAAGAAGTGACACAAAGTCAAAGTAAAATTGAAAGAAGCACAATTACGTACGAACTTATTCAGGAGGATATATTGTTCTACACCATAATAATGCAAAAAGAGACTGCAAAGTACTACAGTGCTTATAACTGAAGATTTGTAGCCTCTAGCATTCTGATTGTCTCAGCCTTAAAACTATCTGAGGATAAATTAAAATATCGTGTTATATGTATAGACAATTTCTGACTTTATTATTCAGTAAAGAAATGATAGGGCTCAGGAGTGAGTAAAATAAGAAATAAACTGTTTAGAATATAAGAATAGATACACAAGAAATGTCCGTAAATCTATTGTTAATCTACGCTGATTAATCGCCCGTATTTGCACGGGGATTCGGATGAGTGGCTGGAAGTAGCCGATGGAAGACCCTGGCGAGTTTCGGGTTTGTCTTAGCCACAGGACTTCGTCGCCGGAGGCTGGGCCAGGATTCCCGTGGCGGCGGATCTCTTTCTTCTGTCGAGCAACAAGAAGGAACCCACAATTTCCGAGGGCATCGCTTTCGTTCGTTCCCTTTGTTCGCATGCCTCTGCCTCGGAGAGACAGAGAGAAAGACAGAGAAGGAGAGGGAGAAAGTGGCGTTCGAACTTCGAGAAGTCTGAACTTCCACAAACCGTTCGCAGCGTCGTTTGCACTCCGCCTCGCGCGCTTCTGTTCGGTCGATAAAATGTGGAAACACTCGTACGGGAACACGCGAAGTGCCCCGTAAATTCGTCGTCGAGCAATTTCATAAGGGCACTTTGTTGCAGCTCAATGTGACGACGCCTCATGGTGTATTTCGTGGACAAGGAAATATAAACGTATGGACGAAATTCTAACGATAGCACAACAGAACCTCGATTATGGGAACTAATGGGGAGACAAATGTGTTTCGATGATAGGATTTTCGGATGATAGAACAGTCACGTGTTTGTTATGTTGAACTTTATTTATTTAAATGGACTATAACATAGTTGCATCGGGAAAGGAATCGGGAATTTTCGTGTTTTAAATGTAAAATTCGTCTTTTAAACATAGATTACTCGTTTTGCGGCACGTGTGCGATTTTCTGATAAATATTTAGATAATGGTATTACAGAGGCTATTCTAAAATCTGTCGAAAAATCAATAACATCGTACTGATCAATTTGTAAGCATAACTCTAGATAACTAAACTGAAATTATTGTTACTCTGTAATTAATCGTTCGACTCATAGACTATGAATTAAAAACATGTATATTTTTATATTTCCCTTATTTATCTCAAACAAATTAGCGTAACTTAAAAGAACTATTATAATATTTTAATTACAAAATAGAGAAGTGGTGAAAAATTAGCGTTTGCAATCTTGGCAGATGTTAAAAAATCATAGCAAATCTCGAATTTGTAAAACTGGCAGGGGTCTGTTAGTAGTCTGTTAGACGAATGTTTAATTATTATCTAAGGTTAATTCGCGTTTTGTTTATTACCGTAATCGACGAATTTGAAAACGAAATTTATGATGAATCGTCAGATATACCAAGTGCTCGTGAAAGTATAGAAAACGGATGTGAGGAAATTCAGATCGTTATGTAATTAAAGATAAATAATTAAGCTTTCATATTTCGTATTATGTGTAACAGTGTATTCTACACGTGTATTGTTTACAACTTCATTAATCCGTCGTAGAATATTCATCGTTTCCCTATATCTGCTCGTTGATGCGTAATTAATCTTATTATCAGCGGAAATTGATGAAACCTGTTTACGACGCGAATGTATGGAACCGTTTCGGTGCACACACGGTTGTTACACTTATCGTAGAATCGGTTTCACGTGATTTTCACGTGCGCGTCGTCAATTATTAACCCTTTGCACTCACTTTCTCACTGATTATACTAATTCTTTTCCAAGATAAAAGAATCGAGTAAGTTAGCCTATGTTAACCCTTTGCACTCGAGAGATGACTGTTAGTCGTCTAATGATATTAATTTCAAAAATTTTCAAATTCGAATTATTTACTATGATTCACGTATATTAAACTTCATTTAGTTTAGTTAAGTCGTATAGTGAGTGTTAGTTGTCTAATGATATTAATTTCAAAAATTTTCAAATTCAAAATATTTACTAAGATTCGCCTATATTAAACTTCATTTAGTTTAGTTAAGTGATATGCTAAAATTTACATATACGACCATTTAACCTCTAAGTCTGACTAATAAGCAAACTAACTAAAGTCTGAAAATTTGAAAATTTCATTTGGCGACTAACAATCACCTTTCGAGCGCAAAGGGTTAAAATCGATCCGGAACGAAAGACACGAAACGTGTCGCGGTCCATTGAAAACTATCGGTCGAACAAAAAAAAGCGAGAAAAGTTTTGATCTTTCTAGGGGCCAGTTTCAAATTTCACGAACCATGAAACCTATTTCCTTAACGGTGTCTCTTCTTTCTTTTCTTTTCTTCTTGCTCGTTTTTCGTCCCAATACACGAAGTCTGTCGAAACGATCAGCCACAGAAAAATTCGCCAACATCGTTGCATTCTGCGTCCACGTATGTCATGATTCTGTCAAACAAAAATATATTCTTAGGTGAGAAAGAGGTTTTTCAGAAAAATATTTGAAACCAACGAAAAAGAAAGTAGAGGCAAGAATAAAAATAAACAGGAGTATAAAGCAAGGAAAAATAGGAAAAAATTGTAAAATACCTGGTACTCAAAATTTTGTAAATTGTAGCAGATACTAGGTGCACATTATAAAATAAATAATAATTTAATTAATTAAATTCTATATTAGGAAACAGCTTTTATTCAATAGTTTCCAATAATAGTTTTAAGATTACTTTAACACTAGAACTATCGACAATTATAGTGTATTTATTTGCATGGCAGAGATCAAATTGAAAATTACATAAGAAGATATTGATAATATATAGAAAACAAATCTTTATTTACACTTTCTGCAGAAAGTTATAGTAAATTTTGGAAGCTTTACCACAGTGAATTTATAAGGCTGCTACGAATAATCACCAATTGATCATTTTGATTGCTCTGGTAGATCTAGTGTTAACGAAAGTCTTAGAATTTTTAAGAAAGAAGGTTAAATTCAACCCAAAATGTAATGTAAATTCACGATGTTTACGGGAAATAGTTTGTAATCGAATAAGGGCATTTATAACCGGAAACGGTTGGCTGTGACGCAAACGCAAACGAAATATACGTTCGAATCGAGCGAATATCTCACGTGGTGCAACATCTAGCCCCCATTAATTAGATTCTAAACACAGGAACACTCTTACTACGTTTCCTATAAATCGAAGCCCGCTTGCTCAGAAGCCGGGTGTTATTTGCAAAATATTAGATTGTTGCACAAATTGTTTCCTTTAATTTATTAGCGCCCAACAGCTCTTAAAAGGATCGATATAATTATTATGAAAACACAATGCAGAAATCACTTGAAACATACTTTTCGCCAGTTTAGCATTTTTCAGATGTTTCCAAAGATTTTTATAAGAATTTTATCTTTAATTAATTTAGATCGTCAGCATCTTTGCATTAAAGAAACGGTATTTTTTTTTTCGAATTATTTATGGGTGAATTTAATTCATCTGAATTCGATCAGAGCCAGGCCATCGTTGATCAGAAACGAAAATGATGAAATTTTCCAATTTTCAAACCATCTATAATTCTTGAATACTTAGATTTAGATTACTTAGATTTAAATTACCTGAATATTTATATTTTCTAAATATTTTTTCTCACAAATCGAATTTTGAAAAATCCTCCACCCATTCTTCAAGGTACATCATAACATTAGTGACCCCATATTGCACCAAGTTAACAATAGCTCCATAACTTCTTAAGAAAGGAAACTACGCGACTTTCGGATTGAAAGTATCATAATTAACACTAAAACGACCGACAATTAAAGTATACTTCTTTACATACAAGAGATGAAATTGAAAATTACATGAAAATATACCGAAGATATACAAAACAAATCTTTATTCATACCTTGTGCAGAAAATCATAGTAAATTTTGAAAGTTAACCACAGTGAATTTATAATGTTGCTAGAAATAATCACCAATTGGTCATTTTGACTGCTCTGGTCGTTTTAGTGTTAATAGGGAGAATATGCGATTCTCCAGAAAAGCATAATGCACGATTCCCCAGAAAAACGTGCACTCAGAAATGAGAAGCTTCTCGGTATACTCTCCAGCGGACAGAATTTTTAGCAGCCGTCCAATAATTAATGCTACAGCCCCGTGAAAGATTTGCACGCTGCTGCGCTTACCTTTCTGGAAGCTAACTGCATCTCATCTTTCCGCCCTCCCCACTCTGCTCTGCTTCGAGCAATGATAATTAATTACGTTATCATTAGCCGTTTGTTATCCGAGAGGCGAGGATTCGTGGAACAGAATCTGAGGACACAATGGGAAGCGAAGCTGCTTTTAAACGTCAGCTCGGGACGTTTGTATTAATCAGAAAATTTATTTTAAATCAACCCTGCTCCACTTTCAACTATAATAATCAACACTTCGTTCGCTATCAACATACCCAACGGAATATCAATTCATACGGATTCACGTTGAATTTCTATAACATCGAAGTCATCCACGATCAAAGTATGTTCGTTAGCATAAAAGAAAATCGAATTGAAAATTGGATAAAAGTGTATCTAACAAAATCGTTATTTAAATTTTTCATATAAATGAATACCTATATTGCACCATGCATTAAAATATATTTACAGAAGCTAGTATAATAAATAGAAGCTAAAATCTATGGGAAAATTATCGCACGTATACCTATTTTTATCGTCATTATGGTAGGACACTACTTATCGATTAGCATAAAATAATAATTTTATTTATCGTGCTATTTCTTATTAATTAATTATTTATTTTCTTTGACCCTTTGGTCTTAAACTTTTGTCTGCTACTGTATATATATACATACGCATTTCCAATAAATAACGATAGATGTCGCAAGAATTATTCATACGTGATAAGCACACATCGACGGCCGTCTGTGTGCCCGCGCAAACGTATCGATACGCAAATGAACACCGAACAAGCGGATCCGCGTGCAAACACACACACGCATATATACGGGGAGTTGTATGCACGCGCGCGTGTACACTGCGGTTACATGCCCGTGTGTACACACAGAGCACAACGATCCACGATACGCTTATATAGATCGGCACGTATCCGATGCGAGCCGTGTGTCATCCACCGTCATAATTGCGCGAGCGCGACAAAATGCACGGCCCAGCATCGTGGAACCGGCGTTTCACGCATAAATAGATGCACGCGAGCCACGCGTAAACATGAATATTTATTTTGCCGGGCGTCGCTAAATATTATTCATTACCTAGTCCCATTTACATACGTGAAAATCGTACGAGGTACACTGTCCGTCAAAAGTTTAGGATCTGATGTGATGTGTGTATCGAAACTTTCTTATCTATTCGAAATTAACACTACACCAATTGGGAACTTATTAACCCCCTTTGCGCTCGAGAGGCGATTGTTAGTCGCCAAATGATAGTTTCGCAAATTTTCAGACTTTAGTTTGTTTATTAGTCAGATCTGGAGGTTAAATACTCATATATGTAAATTTTCATATATGTCATGTATGTAAATTTTAGTATATTACTGAACTGAATTAAATGAAGTTTAATATAGACGAATTTCAGTGAATATTTTGAGCTTGAAAATCTTTGAAGTTAATATTATTAGACGACTAACAATTGCCTTTCGAGTGCAAAGGGTTAATATTTAGATAACTGCACGGTGCTACACTTCACCGAACGCTGTCTATCGCGAATTAAAAATTTATTGAAAATTGTACTTTGGAAATATGGAAAATGCATTTAATGAACTGTGAACAACACTAGTTCAAGACTAACTAATAACAAAAGTAAATAGAATCAATAACAGCGCCCTTGTTGCGAAAAAAAATGGGGAATCTCCCCATTCGGTTGGCTAAGTGTTAATTATTTCGCTAACTACCTTCGATTCCACGCTTTTATCTTCGCGATGGCGAAACATAAAGGGTGATAGAAAAGGTAATGATTCTTGGTGGAATACGTACAATAATCCATTGAAATGAAGTTAATTTCACCGCGTTATCGATCATAATATTAAATTTAATATAATAGAATCGTTTATCGGCTAATAAAATTGCTAATAAAATTGATTGAGGCATTCTGACGAAAAGAATATAACATTTTTCCGAGAAATCAATTTCTGTTGGAAAGCGTTATGATCAAACAGAGTTAATAGTAGTTTCTATTATTTCAACAGATTTTTTCCAGAAATAATCAATTTCTGTTGGAAAGCGTTATGATCAAACAGAGTTAATAGTAGTTTCTATTATTTCAACAGATTTTTTCCAGAAATAATCAATTTCTGCTTGAAAGCGCTATGATCAAACAGAATTAACAGCAGTTCCCTTTATTTCAACAGATTCTTAATTGAAATCGTTGTTCAACCCTTTACTTTTCCCGTCTCTCTTTAAATTTCTACTCTCTCTCTTGAGCACCTGATAATTCCAAACTTTTGACTGGCACTGTACATCTATCCCGAGAGAAGGAGAGAAATGAAATACGAAGAGTGTGTTCTCTTCGTTCTCTCGGCCGCAGCTGGATCTAGGAGGAAGCCCTTCGAGGAACCGCGTCTTTTCCCTGTTACGAGCATCGAAAGTACATTAAGGACCTCTATATCCGCGTCCACGTGTATGCATATTTAGCCTAGGTTAACCTTCGCTGCCGACATTCTTCGGTCGGGCGTACGGTTCTTCCCTTGTATAAATAGCGTCGCGGATAACCGTGGAATAAAAACCGGGAAATTTAATCGATTGCCTATTGGCCCCGCTAATCGGAAGCGTAGGTTTTTGCAGCAGTCGCAAAGCGTCGACGTTAATGGTGTATGGAAATTGTGATCCGTTAAGGCGCGTTTCCACGCGTGTAACGCACGGTGCGAGTACACGCGAGCCATTTGAGGTTAGAATCGCGTCGCAACGCACGATTGAGACCGTTTGAATCTTCCAAATGTAAATCTCATCATTTTGGAAATTTCTTTAGACATATCGTAATTGATTTTATTATGAAACATTTCAAAATTTTATCGCGTGATAGATTAAAATTGTAATAACTTGGGAGGATTCGTTTATTGTGTAGAGTTATTGCAATGAAGAAACTCACCCTATAGAAATTTCAAATTCTTCATTTCAATGCAAATTTCTTTTATAGTATTGTATGTTATTAAAAGAAATTAAATTGTATTGTATTGTATCTTATTAAAAAAAATTACTTACCTAAAAAATCTATTCTAATCGAATATTATATTAAAAAATTCTAAGACACAATTATCGTAAGCTCTTACCGAACTAAAACGTGTGTGATATTAAATTTTTGAGCGATGCAGGTACATTTCAATTAACTGAAATTCATAAGTGATTACAACGAATTTCGGGCTACCAGTCATAATGTAAACGAGCCTTAATCACTAATTGCAACATCAAACAGCAGTCCGAAATCAATAACTCCTTTTACCGTAATAAGCACCGTTAACCGGATCAGTCGGTCCAAGCAGAGGGGGATTAATCGTCATTTTCCATATGCCCGGGTGTACTTATTTGTTTCAACCAACGCGGCACGGAAGAGTGTTGTCCTGTCGTGCGATTTCATCAGTTTTATGGACGACGGATAATGGAGGAACGAGCGAATCCCTGCCGCGCATCGGTGAATTTCTCGGGAGGGGTGGCTGCGTTTCCGGTTAAGAGAGACGGCGCGTCAAACAATGGGACAGGACTTTCGAGGCGATAACGTCGATGAAAAATGTATCGCGCGGAGATGAAAATGCATTGTAACGATCCAACGGCTGAAACGTTTTCTCTCGTTGTCTAACCGAAGGGGCGACGTCGTTGCAACGCTTCATCGTCGTCGTCGTCGTCGTCGTCATCACAAGGGGGACGTTTTGCAACGGCAGGATCTCGTTTACCATCGAAAAAGCTCGGCACTCGCGTGAACGCGCGCGAGAGATGGAAGGGAACTGCGAAGTGCTGGCAAATATTTAAATGTGCCAGCCGATGTGGCACGAGGTATCTTGAGGCGAGCGTGAAATAGTTGCATTTCGTTTTATCTGGAATTGAACTCTTAAGAAAGAAGCATATTTCACTGTTTTACAAGATTGTTCGGGGAACGGCTCGCGCCTCTGCTCCGTCGTTGCTTCTTTTAAATAAAGTATTGTCTGTCTTCGTTTTTAAAACGCGAGGGTACAAGTAGAGGAGGAGGAAGAAGAAGGACAGGGATGAATCTACGTTCTGAGTAACGCGAAGCCTCAGGAGGGTAGGAAAAGTAATTTGAAAGAACCAAGCTCCGCGTGTTCCTGCGTTATATTTGCAAGACACGTGCCAACTTTACTACTTCAACGGACAAGTATAGTTGTTGTTTGCTCGGACCTTGAGTTGTTCGAAGGTTATCACAGGTGGGCTTATTAAGCGCTCTTCTGTTCTAAGTTCGTGACATTGGTGATTTTTTTAAACCTTTGCGCTCGACAGGTGACTGTTGGTCACCAAATGATAGTTTCGTAAATTTTCAGACTGTACTTAGTTTGTTTATTGGTTATATTCAGAGGTTAGTCATGTACTTATGTAAATTTTAGTACGTCACTTAACTAAACTAAATGACGTTTAATATAGGCGAATCTTAGTAAATATTTCGAATTTGAAAATTTTTGAAGTTACTATCATTAGACAACTAACACAGTCATCTCTCGAGTGCAAAGGGTTAACATAGGCTAACTTACTCGATTCTTTTATCTTGGAAAAGAATTAACATAATCAGTGAGAATGAAGGAAAGCTGTATTATATTATAAATGCATTAAAAAGTGTATCGTACAATTTAATTCATTTAACGAATGATTTAATTGTACGTGTTAATTGTACGATAACAGTAAACGATTTGTCGATTGTACGCTCATGAAAGCTAACGAAAAAAGGGTTCGAATTCGATCGCAAACCGAGGCTCGTTTCGCTACTTCCGGTGAAAAGAATCGTCCGATTGGAATTGCGGTGTCCCCGCGGCCGCTGAAACGCGTCCCGGAAACCGATCGAAGTTCCGGCCGCGAAACCACGACGCAACTTCTCCACAAATTAGAGAACCGCTATTTTTTTTCACTGAAACACCAAAAGATGATTGGAAAACGAAACAGAACGGAATAACAGAAATCGAGAGACCAGAGGTATCGCAGTATCGAAAAATTTGAAACCACTTCATAAAATGCAACCCCACTAAATCTCTAGCCAATCTTTTTCGAAAAGTTTTAAATTAATATTGCAGATGTTAACAGAAATTTTTTGTATTTCAACTTTTTAACTGAGCAATTTTCTAAGCTAATACAGTACCAAATTTATTTTTTCAGTCTTCACGTTCTACAGAGTAGATATCTACTGACCCAAAATTTTTGACTGATAGTGTACTTACTTATGCACTCGTGCATTATCTTGTAGTTTATTTATGCAGGACAAATAGAGCATGGAAAATTTATGAAGTTGACTGAGACACGTAGTTTTGTTATTAGTTAGTTTTGAACTAGTGTTGTTTGCAGTTCATTAAATGCATTTTCTGCTTTTTCAAAGTACAACTTTTTATCAATTTAACACTTACTCAAGACCAATTAATAACAAAAGTAAATAGAATCAATGGCAGTGTTTCGTTGAGGAAAAAATCGGAGATCTCCCTAAATCGATCATTATAAAAATAAAAAAATAATACAGGCGCCCCTCAACTTTCGCATACTCTACTTTCGCACAATTCGCTATTTCGCATTTTTTTAAATTCAACTTTTTAAACCTTTGCGGTCGAATGTCCCCTCTGAGGGGACATCGTGAGTTGAGCAGACTACCAAGCAACCCCCACTCGGGGTACATCAGACTTTAGCCATCAGACTACAATGTTGTTCCGATCAATACTCTAAAACACAGTTTTTGATGCATATCTATTTACATCCCTCTACTTTCAAACATTCAACATTCGCACACACTTTCAAGAACCAATCGTGCACAAAAGTCGAGAGGCATCTGTAGTACATAACTAAATGCATATCACCCTGTTGTGTTTTTAATATCAGCAATATTTATTGTTAAGAATTACAGTGTAGTGTTTGCTTTTGTTCATAACGATTACATTAATAAAACTAATAATAATTACTGTGTACTGTATACTTTTGCTGCGTTTAAAGAATTTTTCTTCCATCAAACGACACGCTTCCATTCCCTTGTACAACATTCATCGATTCGCCATTCATTTGTTTTCCACTCGTTGCCCACTCATACCCACACGTACGTTCAGAAAAAAAATCCGCGAAATTACTTTTATAACTTTTATTGTTTCAACGCGCACCCATTATTTAATCTACTCAATAACTTATCCACGTACTTAACCCCCAACCACCCTCTTTCACCGCAAAAGAATCTTTCACGCGCATTCCTAAATTCCTTCGCCTTCGCCTAAACGAACCCGTTCACGATCATCCTCGTCGAGCAACAACGATCGCGTGGATCGTGTCTCGGTCGTGATGCAGATATTTCGTGCGTGAGAAGGGTTAAGGACGAACCAGGCCGGCGACATCAGCCAGATGTCGGCCGAATTACAAGGTTTGCGCAAACGCGGCCGTTCGAACGCGTCGCGTTTTCCCGAGTGCATAACGCACGTAACACGTGAGCCAACTGTACCCCGGCAACAGCAGCAGCAACAACAACAACAACAACTGTAGGAACAACAACAAGAAGGAGAACGGGAACAGCGGATCCGAGTCCCAGGTGGGAGGCAGCTGCCAGGCGGCGCAACACCTGCTCTTCTTCCTTCCTTCTTGAACGGACAGGACCCGTTTCGAGGATCCAAAAGGGATTCGCCTATCTGCAGGCCCTTCCCCCCCCCCCCTCGTGCCCCTGACTCCTTTCGTCTGGATCATCCTGTTCCCTCTTTTTCTTCGAGGTGAGGCCAGAGCTTGGCCTCCTGCATGCGGGTGCATGCCAACAGGCAGGTGCTGCATTTTTCTTGCACCACCACCACCACCACCATCATCACCACCTCCTCCTCTTCCTCTCATTACTATTATTAGTGTGCTTTTCTTCGACAGCACGAGGCACGACCGACGCCAGGTCTTGCTTTGTTTCTTAATACCGGATACGAACTGGAATAACCCCGGGCTAAGCCCACGAGGAAACGTTAACCCTTCTGTTGGGCTTGGGGATTACGTTACACTCTATTGAACTTTTGGATCGATGTAGTTTCTTTCATTTCGAATTTCATTGAAGTATACATATTTTTGTGCCAGCAGAATCTTCGTGAAATTAACGTTAGTTTTTAGGGTTAAATCGATAACTGCCGCGGACTTTTGTTTCGTTTTTAGATCATTATTGGTGAATTGTTTTGGAGAGAATATTTTAATATTGTTAGAATCGTTACTGAGGCGATGCTTTTTGTTTAACCCTAGATAACTAAACTTAAATTAGTGTTACCTTGTAACTAATCATTCGACTCGTAGTCCAAGAATTAAAAACACGTATATTTTTATATTTCCCTTATTTATTTCAAACAAATCAGCGTATTTTAAGAGAAGTATTATAATATTTTAATTAAAAGATAGAAAAATGGTAAAAAATTAGCGTTTGCAATCTTGGCAGATCTCGAATTCGTAAAACTGGCAGGGATCACGGTAGTCCATTAGACGAATGTTTAGTTATCCAGGGTTAAAATGAGTATACATTGCGTATATACTGGGGTGTTCTCTCTTATTCTTAAATGAAACGTCTTAAGACATTCGTCGGTCCCTTCCCTTTCATTTTTTAGCACCGCGACAGGGGGACACTTCATGCGGGCAAAAAGCAGGTGTCACGGTAATTCCTTTACATCATCCTCGTTGCCTCGCCATCATTTTTATGCTCCCGTTTTCTCATTATTCAACGCCGGCCTTATGCACGCTTATCGACGTACACACTCCGTCCTCCTCGTAAATTGTTAACCGCAACCGGACACCCATTCGCTGGATATCAGCGACAAAAATCGGATCTCTTATGATCCGAGCACTTACGATTAACGTAATACCGAGTTTGTCAAAAATGTTTGATCGTATCTTTCATACGTGTCGTTTAAAAATTTAATTAATCAATTCTACAAAAAAAAATAAGATACTGCTGAGCACTAATTATGTATATGGAGAAGTTTCGAAATTAATTGAGAAATTTTTTAAATTTGCAGAAGTAAATAAATTGATTACCTTTTGAAGTACTCATAGAGTGACTCACAAAATTTATTCCCCTACTTTCTCTAATTAGCTATATTTTTTATTTAACCAAAATCTAGTTACTAATCTTAAATCACAATAATTAACTGAAAAGCTCAGGAGATATATAGAATTTTATTTATCACAAATATACACATAATTCAAAATGTCAGTGATGAATTTTATGAGTTACCATACGGTAAAGAAATAACATCAAAACGTTTCTATCTCAAACAAAACTTCTGAAATCTATGTGTTACGACCACCACCCCCCGAATTCTCCCAAACAGTGCCAAAAATGATGTTTACCTTCATTTTCCCAAAAAAAGGACAGGAGTCAAACTCAAATCAGTGGAATCAAATAAAGGAGGGGGGTGAGGCTCAACGCAAGAAAACGCGAATTCCCTTACGTTGAAGCGGCTCGTGGCTCAATTTTGTCGGCTAACGGGAGGAAAAAGTGCATTATACGGCGTGCACAGCCGTCGTGCAGCGTCGTTTCATCTTCCATTCGGTTTCGTGCACGTCTTGGTGGCCACCTTCGTCTCTCGTTCGTTTTCTTCCTCGCGTTCTGTGTCTCGTGGCACCCTCTTCTTTCCGGTCCCCTCCATCGCTCCCACGTGGCATGGGCGCCGTCTGTATAAACGAGCACGCGCCACCACCTGCTTCTTATTATCCCCACCCTCTCCCTCCCCCCCTACAAGCTACAACCGGCACCCCTGGCCTTTCAGCAACCCTCCCTGCAGCCGACCGGCGTTATTTCACATGCTGTTTTCCATCCCGGTTTTCTTGAACCGCGCGAGTTCACGAACGGGATGCATCGAACACGTTCGCGAATTTCAATTTTTTGTAATCTATCGTGCGATCTGTTTTACAAATATTAATTATAACGGATTAAACAAGAATACTCGGAGATGTACGCAAGTATTTTTAGTATGGCAGCTTATAAAATTATAAAAATCGGTAATCGCAAATAGTTGGAGTAGGGTTGAGAAACAGAGGTCTGTATGAAATGAAATGAGAAAATTGTTGGCAAGAATTACAGAAAAGGCACTTTAACACTAAATTCACGGACATTTTTTGAATGTATATTAAAAATATACATACACTAAGGAATAAGTTATAAACAGAATTAAAAATTGAAGAACTGAGAGGGAAATAAATTTACGTATATTTAGTTAACAAAAATTGCTACAAATAATGGTAACTGTTTTTGCAAATTTTTCTCATGAAGTCCAAAAACTCGTTAAATTTACGGGTCCCGTAAACCTAGTGTTAAAAAAAAAGAATTACATATTTATATATTACGAATAGTTAAGGAATGTGTGTAAACTATAATATGAGATTAGGTGATTTATAAGAAAAATAGTTTGCATACAGTTCACAATTTGTTTTTAAAATTAATCTTTTAATTGCCTACGCTGTACAGGAGACTTCGAGTTACTAAATTGTACCAGGTTAAAAAAGTTCGTAACGAAAGTGGTTGAACATTTTTTTATTCAGTTATTAAATGAAACAATTTTCACGATAATCGTGACGCTCAGTGTCTTTTTTTAGCGACGAAATTACAGCTATACTTATTTTGTCGGTAAAAGTTGAGAATTGTTGACGTAGAGGTTGGCTAAAAAAAGGTTAGCGGGATAAAAGTTGCGATTCTGCCGACAGAGTAGTGTGTTATTTTAAAAATTGTTTCATACAACAAAGTCGTGACACGTGGATGTATTATTGTACCATTTAAATTACAATTCGCAGCGATTAACTCTTTTTAAATAGAACTTTAACGCGCGTTTAACCGCACTTTGTATTTATTGAAAAAGAAAAATTTATAGCTGGCTTGCTCCCTACGGCAGCCATTACTTTATATAGCAAAATGTAAAATATAACACTTCGACGATTGGTCGTATAATTATGTTTGTGGCGTACAGCGTTCTGCTGCAGCGGCGAAATGTACTCGTAAAGCTGCGATGCAGGTGCAGATGCAAGTTAATATTCAAGAAATCCAAATACCAAGTGGCTTAAATTCACGCTCGATCGATTTCTCATTTTCCAGAGTTCTTAAATATACGTGTACGTATATACGTACAGGAAATTCAACTTTTATTTATTTAGTAGAGCGAGATGACAGGGCTCAGGTGTGAATAAAATAAACTGAAGTGATTAGAATATTGTTAATATATATTTAAAACAGTTTAATAATAACAACTTAAACGATTTTTCAGCTTAGCCAGTACGACGTTCTTACTTCTTTTACGATCACATTCTTTTTGCCACACGCTCGTCATATATTCTTCCAAACACTCATTCCCTTTCTTTCTAATTCTATACCTGACCAATGCATTCGGTCACATTCACCAAAAATTCTTCACGACGTTTTCTCAAGTGCTCAACTTCGTGCCATAGAAACACTCGAGTCCAAATATTTTACTAGTTATCGCTCAACTTAAGCATCCCTCACATTTTCCTAAAGTCGTATCCACTCAATTGCATTCCTACATTAGTTAGTTTAATTTCGTTGACTCTTTGGTCTTAAACTTTTGTCTGCTACTGTATTCTTCCAAACACTCACTTCCTTTCTTTCTAATTCTAAACCTGACCAATGCATTCGGTCACGTTCACCAAAAATACCTCACGACGTTTTCTCAAATGCTCAACTTTCGTGCCTTAGAAACACTCGAGTCCAAACATTCTACTAGTTATCGCTCAACTTAATCACCCCTCACATTTTCCTAAAATCCATCGATCCACTCGATCGCATTCCTACATATGTATTTATGCGTATGTGTGTATGTGGCCTTTTAAATTGTACCATGTATGTGTGGAAGTGGCCTTTGCTGATTCTTACCAAAATCATTTGTTTCACTGTTATCGCGTTTTATCATCGATTCACGTAGCATCTGTAAGAAATTTTTACGACCAACTGCCTTAGCCTCCCGGTTCATCCATCAAATCATCCTCGAGCAACGCTTCGCCGTTGCAACTTCTTTGTATGCATTAACTCGACTCGCAGGAGCTCCTCTTCATTTATTTCTTATCCCATTTAACCGGAATTTCAATCCCGCTCGGCAGAGGGTGGAGCTAATTAGAAGGGAAAGTAGACAGCGTTTGAGAAGTCGTAATTAGTTCCAGAGTTATTTCCGGAGACAAATGACAATTATTTCGATGGACCAAACTTTTCTGCCGGATCCCCCCCCCCGCCCGCCGCCTCCCTTTTGCTCGGTCGAACAATGAGCCGAAGACCAGAAAAGAATTTCGCGGTCTGAACTGGACCGCGGGTAGACGCGCGGCTTTTAGCTCGCTGTCGCTTGCAAAAGATTATAGAACAGCGGATGTCCTATTTTGAAAGACGTTAGAAACGATCAACTCTCACCGCGAGGTGATTATTCTCCGAAATCCACAAGAATTCTAGAAATAAATTTCAAGCTTGCATCTCACATTTCTCCTGTGTATAATTTACACAGCCAAGAAATTAAAAATAGAAGCGACTTATTTTAATCGTTTGCTTACCAAAAGGTTTTGAAAAAACACGGTCGAAAAACGCCAGGGATCTTTCGATTATATGTCGAAAAAAGCCTTTGATTATGTGTCGAAATATTATTTGTTCTTCAAATTTTTCATATTTTTAATTTATAACTTATCATTTTATGAAATACTATTATGCATATTTACTACTATATATAATAGGTTGAAATCAATAACTTGCAATAACTTCTTACCGTAGCACTGTCTAATTAGCAGATAATTAGTAACTAAGTAATATAATTCTAAGTGCGCTTATTCCTGTAACAATAAAACAGATTTAGATAAACCGCGTCTAGGCCAAAGATCTGCTAACAGCCTTACTGACGAGACAGTTTAGCAGGTCTATGGACGAAACGCGGCATATCTATTTCTGCTGGTATCGTGCAAAAAAAAAAGAACAAGAAATGTGCACAGAAAATCCTAAAAAAAAAATTAAAAAACTTCAACGTAAGTAATAACTAGCAATAATAGGTTGAAATCTGAAAAGTTGAACGCATTTCGTTAAATTGTGAGCGTGTTGTCAGTATTGGTCAAATCCCCTGGGTTTTCTCGACAAGAAATCGGAATAGCACTAAAGCGGCTCGTGGTACGCAAACGGTTAAAGTTGCAGGATAAAGTTTAAGACTCGCTAATTGTCGACGTACATAAATAATTAGGAATAAACAGAACTTTGGATTTTCTAGAGAAACTCCTTGCAATTTGTTCTAATAAACGTGTATCCAAATCGTAGGGAAAAAACGATCGTTTTGAGAAGGCAGAGCGGGCGTCTATTAATTTTATTGTCTTTGTCGCGGAGAGAACGGGGCCCGGAGTTGGGGCTGAAATTGCCCCTTGAAATATTCAGCAGCTGGAGGAACGCTGCGGGGGTGGGTCGAAACGCAAGGGTTAACGCGGTGATCCATGTTCCACGGAACGCAGACCATGGAGAACGAACAGGGAAGGGTGGAAATGTTACGTCTCGCACGAGACGCTGGTACACCCTTACACGTGACTGCAGCTTCGGATCCCAACCCTTTCGCTTAATTATCAAGCTATAAATAAGAGCGTCGCGAAAACGCGAAAAAGGGATAATTAATTTTGCAACGAAGCGGAGGGTTCGACCGGCGGAGTTAACGTTTTATAATTAACCATAGTCTGCGAGCTGCGCCGGGGGTTAGAATCGCGTTAGAGTGCTCGCTTATTTTTCAGCCTTTGTCACAGCTGAAGAACATTTTTTTTTTCCTTGAATTCTTCTATTTCGTATTTTACAAGCATTATTTATGCAGTAATTTAGGAAATTGATTAACCTTTTGAGTGTTATGGACGCATATATGCGTCTGACGAAAATTGCTCGTAGGGACTATAGACGCATATATGTGGTTGTCAATTTTTGTTTTCTTCTCCTTGACTTTTTCAGTGATCACACATTTCGACATTAACCTTTTGAGTGCTATAGGCGGATATATGCGTCTGACGAAAATTGCTCGTAGGGACTATAGACGCATATATGCGGTTGTCAATTTTTGTTTTCTTTGCCTTATAACATTTTTTAGTGATCAATAGAGGCGTTAACCTTTTGAGTGTTATGGGCGCATATATGCGTCTGACGAGAGTTGCTCGTAGGGACTATGGACGCATATATGCGTTTGTCAATTTTTGTTTCCCTCGCTTTATGACATTTTTCAGTGATCACACATTTTGACGTTTATCTTTTGAGTGTTATGGGCGCATATATACGTTTATCAATTTTTGTTTTCTTCGTCTTATGATTTTTTCAGTGGTCACACATTTCGACGTTAACCTTTTGAGTGCTATGGACGCATATATGCGTCTGACGAGAGTTGCTCGTAGGGACTATGGACGCATATATGCGTTTGTCAATTTTTGTTTTCTTCGTCTTATCACTTTTTCAGTGATCACACATTTTGGCGTTAATCTTTTGAGTATTATGGGCACATATAAGCGTCCAATACACTATGGACGAATATATACGTTTGTCAAATTTTGCGATCTCACTGCAACGTGATTGTTAGTGTACGAATAACAACAATCCGTCTTCAGCAATCGCTGAAAAGAGTTAAATACCCCGTTTTGTTGCACTTTATGTCTCATCAAAGTATAATCGCGAGGTATAAAATAGATTAATCGATTGATTTAATCGCACTGAAATTTTAAACCGCTAATGCAGGTGCTTGATCTGTAAATTTCTAGTAAGACACACACACACACACACAGAGAGAGCATAGAATTAGAATTTCGGAATTTAGAAATAGAGATATACAATTTTCCTCGTTTCTAGTGTGATACACACACAAACATAGTATGGAGTTAAAATATCGGAATTTAGAAATAGAGGTGTGCAATTTTCCTCGTTTCTACTGTGATATACACACAAACACAACATACAGTTAAAATGTTGGAATTCAGAAACAGAGGTGTACAATTTTCCTCGTTTCTAGTGTGATATACACACAAACACAACATACAGTTAAAATGTTGGAATTCAGAAACAGAGGTGTACAATTTTCCTCGTTTCTAGTGTGATATACACACAAACACAACATACAGTTAAAATGTTGGAATTCAGAAACAGAGGTGTACAATTTTCCTCGTTTAAACTTTTTGTCTGAGAAAACGGAGAAAGTTGCAGCGATAATGGTTAGAAGGATTATACAGGAGATAGCGTATGGGTGTTCGGATTAACGAGAGAAATTAATTGTTCGGCGGTCGCCAGAGTTTTATCTGCTATTCTGCTCCTTCTTTTTCACGCAAAACGAGAGATACGGAACGGTGATCGAGGGATGCTGGTTTTATTGTTTCGTCGATAACGAAACGGGTTCACCGCGTTTCTTGTGATTCTTTTATTTCACGCGGAGCATCGAGAAAGAATGTTACGGAAACGATGGCGAAATTTACTGACTTATTTTCTATGTAAAAAAACAAAACGGTGGCATTTAGTTTTACGTTGTTAATAAAAGGTGCATGGAACGAAACTTCCAAGTGTAATCTTTTAGTTGAACATCGAAGTCCGTTCCGAGAAGTCGTAGCGTTAAAGTTGAACGAAGATGTACGGGACTGGTGTAAAATGGTTCCGAATCGATTTCGAAGCGAACCATTAAAAATAGAGCAAACGTTTAACTTCGATCACATTTCCTTTTAACAAAAATTGGATGTATTGGTACTTCAGAAATAGAAATACAAAAATTCTTTTTCCTATTTTCAATTAAAATCAAATTCGATGGTTCACTGTAAATAAAAATTTTCCTCTCCTCGTCACAATATTTAAATTACCCAAATCGAATACAACTATCCAAACACGAGAAAATACACCATCGAACGTACAACCATATTAATAACCATGATAGGTATTAGGAGACTTTTATGAAACTGCATTCCAAGAAAATTGCACGGAACGTCTTACAGAACGGCAAACAATCACAATTTTAGATCACCCAACGAACAATACAAGTACCATAAAATTAATCGTTTCCCATGCCGAATAAAGACAACTTTCGCGGATAACCTGTTTAGCAGAATTTCGAACAATTTCGCGCGAGTCGTAAAAGTCGAGGTCAGAAAATCCCCAGTAGGATCGGCCGCGTTGAGACTAAGAAAGCCATAGATTACGCCCGCTGGGCATTATATATATCCGGCACTGTCAAACTATGCGGCAAAGTGCATTAGCGTAAATCATCGGCGGAATATCGGCGAATCGGCCTGTGCCTCGCGAAACAAACCGAGAGAATCCGTCGAGCGCTACGATCCGGGTTGACGATCGAGGGATCGTGATCGAGGGAACGTGGCCGATCCACGTCGCACCTGAAGCAAGGGGGAACGTGTTTATAGCACCTGTCTGGGCTCGTACGCAACGACGGTTGTATATTTCACGCTGACAGATGCGACGTTCAATTCATCGCAAACACCTTCCGCAGCATCGAAACGGCATCCGGCTAGAACACGTTTCACGGCTGCCAATGTTCCGTCGATTTCACGGGCAGAAAGACTCGTAGCTACTTTGTGGGATTCCGTATTTCGCTTGAAACGATTCTAGGAAACGTTGGGTTCGATTAGGCGAACGTTAAGGTGTAGCGGACAGATTGCAAAATGTATAGGGATTTTCTGTTACTGTTGCGGTAGGATTGATGTGAAATAATTTGTATGTTTAGGTTAATATGTAGGATTTCGTATTTTGATTGTAACGATTCTAGGGAATATAAATCGATTAGGTGAACGTTAAGTTGTGGGCGGATTGCAAAATGTATAGGGATTTTCTGCGCCTATTGTGGCAGGATTCGTGTGAAATAATTTATGCCCTTAGATTGAGATACATTTTGTTTGGAAATCTATTGGGATCAATTGCTGGTTTGTGGGATTTCATATTTTTCTTCAAATACTTCGATTAGGTGAACGATAAGGTGTAGTCTACAGGTTGCAAAATGTATAGGGATTTTCTGCGCCTATTGTGGCAGGATTGGTGTGAAATAATCTGTACCTTTAGATTGATGTGTGGAATTTCGTATTTAGATTGAAACCTTTATAGAGAACGATTAGGTGGATATTAAGTTGTAATGGACAGACTGTAGAATGTTTAGTGATTTTTTGCTACTATCATAGTAAAATTTATGTAAGTCAATTTATGGTATATTTTTGGAAAATTGTATATTTTTTCGTATATTCTTTTTATTTGGAAAATTATATATTTTGAAATTTTTTATTTCAAGCATAGATGACAAATACATGAAGTAGATGTTCTAATATGTATTTAAGGATTAGAATTATATTAGGGGGAATAGTTTTACAGTGAACAAAGTGTGTATCATTAAAAAGATTAACAGTTTTCGCATTAAAACTGATAAACAGGAAAGATCGAAAAGAGTTTAGGTTAGGGTAAATTGAACGGCAGAGAGAAAGTTTTCAGGAGTGGAGGCTGGGAGCTTTCGAAATGCAGAAACGTTTCATTTTCCACTCAAAGTTCGAAAGTCAATTTGAAGTTCCGAACAGTGAACCTATGACTTTGCTATTGGCACGGTGGCGGAGGTAGCTCAAGAGTTGAACAAAGTACCCGCAACATTTTGTTGATTCCAATAAGCAACAAATTTACGAATAGCGTATGCGTTCATTTTCCTCTGAACGAATAGGGTTAATAAACTCCTTTTATGGTATTCGATAAAGCAGAATAATACTTATAAAATTATTCTTTTGAAGAACTTAAAATTGACTTAATTCTACTGTACACTAAACTTAAAATTAAGGATATTTAATACATTTTCGAATTAATAACAAAATAAGTATAAATGTTCGTGTATCATATTCTTTCCATACATATTTATGGAAAAATTTTGAGAAAAAGCAAAAGATTTTCACCTAACGTCCCACTATTTCAAATTTAACAGGTATTATTTAAGAGGTGAAAATTATATCTTCCGTGAAGCAGTAAATAATTATAAAAATTACATCTTTTGTGAAATATATCTCCACGATGCTTCGATCGAAACGAACAGCACGTTTCCCCTTCTTTAAATCAATTATATTTAGAGAACATACAAATCCTCTCGGAAACTCGTTCCACACATTTCAAGTTGATCCCAAAATAAACTTCCCAAAGAAACGGACAGCCCTGTACGGTTTCATAAATAATGAACCGTCTCCTCGTTATCGATGGACTCGTGCGGCAGCCACAAGAAATCGGTTACCAACCCCTTACGAGACTTTATTCCCATCTACATCCAACAAAATACACGCGAACCAACGAAATCAACAGATTTCGCCTGCAAGCAATCACGCGCCCCGACACAAACTTCCCATTTATTACCGGATCGTACAGCTCCTATCCTCCGCTCCCGTGGCGACGGGAACAAAGATTTACTCGATCTCGATGGCTGATTTACTCGATCGTCGGCGACTCGGAACGTCATTCAGCTTACCCAGCGGCGACCGCGAAACGACGCGTCAGCGAGGCGCGAAGCGTCTGTGAGACGGTGCTGGAAGGTATCATGTAAGCCTGTGATGTGCCCAAGGTGGAACGAACACAGATCGATAGCGCATCCGATGCAGAATTAACAACTTCAATTAGTCTTGCGATTAAGCTTCGTCAATTTATCAAGATTCATCGTCTCGATGTTAATAATTCTACAATTTCACGGAAATTTTAGACAACTTAGAAAATTTGTTATCGTCAACTAGTCTCACGATTAAGCTTCGTTAACTTATCAAGACTTATCGTGTCGATGTTAACAATTCTACAATTTTACCGAGGTTTTGGTCAACAGTATTTTAGTCTTCTACAAAGTTGACATAATTCAGAAAATGTGTTTATTGTCAATTAGTCTTACGATTAAGCTTCATCAACCTATCAAGATTTATCGCCTCGATGTTAATAATTCTACAATTTCACGGAAATTTTAGACAACTCAGAAAACGTATTATCTTCAATTAGCCTTATGATTAAGCTTCGTTAACTTATCAAGACTTATCGTGTCGATGTTAATAATTCTACAATTTTACCGAGGTTTTGGTCAACAGTATTTTACCTTTCTACAAAATTGACATAATTCAGAAAACGTGTTATCGTTAATTAGTCATATGATTAAGCTTCGTCAACCTATCAAGATTTATCGCCTCGATGTTAATAATTCTACAATTTCACCGAGTTTGTGATCAACGGTATTTCACCTTTCTACAAAGTTGACATAATTCAGAAAACGTGTTTATTGTCAATTAGTCTTACGATTCAGCTTCGTCAATTTATCAAGATTTATCGTCTCAATGCTAACAATTCTACAATTTCAACGAGATTTTGATCAACGGTATTTTACCTTTCTATAAAGTTGACATAACTCAGAAAAGAAACTAGTAAAATAAACTATCTTTGAACAAGAACTAAAAGCGTATCCTTTTTACCTTCATGAATCAACCATCTTGGAACTAGATGTAACATTTCACTAGATACACAATTCTTTACATTTTCTGGAAAAAAGCAGCAATACCTTTGAGTCGTGCCATTTTCACAGCAAAAAAGCAAACCAGTAGAAAGTAATCGATTTCACGAACGACTATATTTCTGCTTTACGTTGTTAATTTAAAGCACAACGGCGAAGGTATCTCATAAGCGACCTTGTCGTAAATTTAAGAAAGGGTGAAGGCACCCTTTAGTTCGATGGTCGAAGGAAGAGGCTCGCGGCGCATGCAACGCCGCCTGCGGTGGCTGATATTGCCGTTGCTGATGGCTGCACAAGAGGAAGAGGGACGGCTGGAACCGGAAGATGGTTGCTGCTGAGGGAGGATGCAAAAAGATACGAGGGATGCTCGCGGATGCCTGGACACGGTGGCCACTCTGTGTTCCATCCAGTGGCATTTCTCTCTCGATTTCCACCGTCTTTTCGCCCTTTTCCTCTCAATAGTCGGTATACACCTACAGTCGGACGCATAAGTATTCGTCCGTCTATCGTGCTTAGGGTGTATTACAATAAACGAAAATATGCGCAGTAGCGGGCAAAAGTTTAAAACGACAGGACAATGTGAAACATAATTTTATAATTGTCAAATATTATTTATCTATTAATTTTTATTGTCATTATGGTAGAACACTATTTATTGATTAGCATAGAATATAAATTTTATTTACGCTGTTATTTCTTATTGTTTATATACTTATTTTTAACGTCATTATAGTAGTACAGTATTTATTGATTAGCATAGAATACAAATTTTATTTACGCTGTTATTTCTTATTAATTAATTTATTCATTTTCTTTGACCCTTTGATCTTAAACTTTTGTCCGCTACTGTACATGCAATCGCGATCAACGATATCTAGAAATATTCACTTATTCTATATTAATAAAGATTAACATCTGTATTTTTTATTCGAGTCCTTTTTATGTATTTTCTCTGGTTTACTTATGTCGTATACCGTATGGGATAAGTGGACGAATACTTATGCGACCGACTGTATGGTTCTCCCGTCGATTCGTGTCGCTGTTCCTTCTATGCTGTCGCTTCACCCCTTCTCCTCCCCCGTTGCCCGATTCCTCCTTGTTCCTCTGTCAGCTTCGATTCAACCCTCGTCCCTGTCGCTCCCTCTCGCAGACATAATATCGACAACCGCTCCCGCGAGCGTTCATCTCGCACCGGCTATTGTATCACGTGATATTTGCGAGCTGCCTCATGAACGGCGGAATTACGTGTGTAATGAAGGATCAGTGCCCGATGAGCTGAGTAATTTGTTAATAGAAGGGAACCGTTAATTATTAGCAACGAAATTGAAAGGGTATTACCGGCTGAATCGCGTGGTAAATTGAAACACTGATGAAACAAAATTAACCGCCCAGACAATTAAATGTTTCACCAGAAATTTGTAGGATGATTTTGGAATTAAAACAGGGATGATTTTGGAATTAAAAGAGGGATGGTTTTGGGAAAATTAAAACGATGATTCTATAAAGATGTTTTCTCTATAGTGTGTCCCCTCTTTGAAATTATTCAAGCTCTGCTGGTTTTCACGTTACTAAAAACAAACCTCGTATTTCAACTTGGACACCCGGTATATTAAATATCTACTAGAACAATTATTGGCAGCGAAAGGATTAAAGTACTAAACCGAAGTGTCTATATTTGTTTAACTTGTTTTGAATTCGTTTTTATGGGATCAAAGAAACGTTGAATTTGCACAACGATTCAGTAAAATTAAAAGCTACTAAGCCAAACTATCAGCCTGGATAATTAATAATCGATTCCATCGGGAACGCGTGCAATAAACGCTTTGCCCGATCTTCATTAACGACGGTGAAAGAGAGAGAGACAGCCCCCAAGCGAAATCTCCGCTCGTGCGCTCGATTAAATCGATCGATTAAACGCTCGCAGTGACGATTATTAATTACATGTGTCCGCGGCCTGGTGCGCGATGCACCGCGAATATAATGTCGCGTGTGTTCTCGTCACTTAATAACGCTCGACAGTGTAATTAGATCGTCGACCCTGCCTGCGGCGAGCGTTCGCCATTCATTTGCATATCGAAATGGCTCCTACTTCGACGATGACCGAAAGTATTGACCCAGGATCGAATCGACGTCGGGTCAGTTACGACCCGAGACAAAATTTTCAGACGTTCTTCGGAGCTAAAATTGCTCTATTAAAATTGAATCTGTCTCATAGGAAATTTTACTTCACTTAAGTTAGTTGAGTGAGATGATAGGACTCGGGTGTGAATAAAATAAAAGTGAAGTGCTTAGAATATTAATAAGTGTATATTTAAAATAGTTTAATGATGACAACTTAAACGAACTTAGAACTTAGCAACTACTACGTTCAGAATCAGAATTTCTGTGTCTTCAAAGTCAATCTCTTTATACCTTCGCAGTCAAACTCTTTCTGCCACACACTCACATTTTCCCCGTCATATATTCTTCGAAACACTCATTTCCATTTTTTCTAATTGTCAACCTTTCTCACTCAATACATTCGGTCACGTTCACCCAAAATTCCTCAGTCGCTTAGTTTTCTCAAGTGCTCATCATTCACGCCTTAGAAACACACGAATCTAATTATTCTACGCTCACACGGCTATCGCTCAACTCAAGCACTCTTCACATTTCCCTAAACTCGCATTCGCTCGATCGCATTTCTACAATCTCATTGCATCGCTAACGGCTTATCAAACGTTATTAAATATTTGTATACTTGAGAGAATAAAAATACGCGTGCAAGAAATAAATAATTGTTGACTATCGGTATTCTGAAAAAAGAAATTCACCTTTCACGAATACAATTCCTTCGCGTCAGGCACTCAAAAATATTTTTAACTTGCGTTTCAATTGATATTTAAGTCCCCAGCGTTAATGCAAACGGGACGAACGCATGGATCGTTGCACCCTCGCGGGGATCAAACGCGACCGATCGTTTTCCGCGTTTCCCCGGCTAATTAACCGCAGAAGTATCGGCTGCAGTTCGCACGGGGGTGGCTCTGTAGGATCACATTAAATCACAGTTACGATTAGCGTCCCTTTTAGCAACGGATCTCGATTTCAGGGTACATGCGCGCGCGCTAATTAATCCCAAGCACACCTGAACCACCATCACCCTCCCGGGGGTTGAGCTAATACACCGGACCCGATACAGGGGCGCTCGAAATGACTTGTTAGATCCACCGCGTGGTTTACACGCTTTTCCTCTTCGAGCTGCAAATTTTTTTCCCCGCCCGTTTCTCAGCGTTATATCGTTGGACTGAAGCTTGGACTTGCGCGGACTGATTCAACGCTTTTAAACTTGTTTCTTTTTAAATTATTCATCCGGTTCGGAATCACAGAGAAATATCGGGAACTATAAACGATTAAATTCGCCGTCACATGATTTACAGGTAAAATCTAAATTTTCTTTCAAGAGAAATCGGCTTCGTTCACGCGACAAAACCAAAAAAAATGTCCCTTTCATCCCCTATTACCGTTCACTTAATTAATCCACAACTCTAAAGCTCCCTTCCCTCCCGTTTCCACGCGTACGAACGATATTCACAAGCGAATCGTGCTATCATGCCGCGTTTCGCATACGAATCACCGGTAATTCGCTAATCGATACCCACAGCGGCATATGCGAAGCCTGTAACGGGAACAGGAATACGGAGAGGAAACGTAATTGGTCGTGGTGAGCGTTACCAGGATCCGTTTCCGGCGGAAGAAACGCGTCGCAGGGAGAAGAAGCCGCTGAAAGGAAGCCGCTGGATAAACAGAGAGATGGCGACAGGATGAAAAAAGAGAGAGAAAGAGAGAGTGCGTCCCATACCCACCCCCCTCCCGTCCGTTACCCTAGAACGACTGCGGTTTTCGAATGCGGATCCGCAAAATAGGACGGAGCCACCCTCTTTTCGAGAGGGCACTCGTCGACAGAGACGGAGAGCGCCGGAAGCATCCAGCGCGAAAGAGAGAGAAAGAGAGAGAAAGAGAGGGAGAAATAGAGAAAGAGAACAGGACAGCGAAGGTGGATGAACCGCACGGAGGTCGGTGAATGGCGAGCCCTGGTTGGAAGGGGCGAGAAACATCGACGGCCAGAAAAAGATACACGGAGGGCGGGTCGGAGGAGCGAAAAAGGGACGCGATCGTCCTGGGACGACGGTGCCGCGGACAGACAATGCGAAAGTTTTCCGCGATTATTTCAATGGGCAGCGCGACGAAACGACAGAACGTAAATAAAAAGCCGGAATCTCGAACAATGCCGATCCACCCCTACCGGGCCACCCCCGAGACTGGCGACTGTGTGTAAACAGGTTGAGGGGCTGCGCTGGATAGACGGGGGAGATCCCGGCAGACGGCATCGCGCGCACCATCACCATCACCACCCACCCCTCTGGTAAATGTATATCCCCGTAGCGAGGTCTGATTAGGAAACGGCTGGTCTAGCTGATCAGAAAATTATGTAATCCTACGGGACTCGGTTCGCAGAGTTCCCGTTCATTCGCAATTTCGATAGTTTCGTCCGCGGGGAAGAATTTTCGATGCGATGGATACTAGGTGATTTTGTTGGTATGCAGCGAGCGGAAGTAGGTTCGACCAGTTCCCGCTTTTATTATTTGTACTTTATGCCTTTCTCGTTCGGACCTCTGGGCTATGATTTCCCTTTACACGCTGCGACGAACGACTTATTAAAAGTGTAATACAGCACGGTGTAGCGATGCAATGTATTTCGCCTTCTGTACACGGTACGAACAGCATATCTTCACGTTCACCCCGTATACATACCTAATTTAAATAATGAGAAATCTGTGCAACGATTTATCCCTTGAACCTTGGAGCTATCAACGTACCGTTCTACAAACTAGGAAATTACCAACAACCGTCCCGCCTCCCAAATATAGTGCTTTATTTCTACAATCGTGTCATCCAATCATCCCCTAACCTAATTTTCTCCAGCACCGTCCACTTCAAAGCGGAACAGCGAACGTATCCTGTAAAAAGAAACGGGACAGAGTGTCAAGAACCCGGGCTACGGTCCGCGACCTTCGCAAAGCAGCCTCGTCTTCGACCATATCCCCCCCCGTCCGCAACGTTTCAAAACCACCACCACCACCATAATCTATCGCCATCGCGCTCGATCCTCCAGCGAGGAGACAAATTTTTACCCCGATTCGCTCGATATTTTCATCGTAGACGCCGGTCTCGTTCCTCCAGCACGCACGTTCGACCCGGCGTGGCGCAGGGTTGCGTGCACCGGCCACCCTCCGCCAGACTTCGAGGGCGGGGGTGCAGCAGCCTGGGAGCAGGACGCGGAGGAGGTGGATGAACCGGGCGGCAGTCTGCAGAGTTACGCGCGCGCACACGTATATACACATAGAAGATCGAGCCAGCAATACATACACATACACCAACACACACAAATATATATATCTGTGTCGAGCACCGACACCAGCCCCGGGACGCCGGCGACCGCGTCGCTCTTGCACTCGCGTAAGGTTAAGACGGGAAAGTGGCATGAAACGTAGTTTCGTGGTTTGTAAATACAGATGTTTGTAAATAACACGGTCGGGGAATTGGAGGACGGTGACACCATTGCAAGACACCAATTTTCTAGGGGATGAAATAAGAAGAATTTTATTTTGTAATTAAATAGACAGTAAATCAATGTTGATTATGTTGTTAAACCGCTAGAGAACGGTTCGAATTTTGCACCCCTATAATTGTAACGGGGCACGTACACGCTTAGAGTACAAGCAAACCAACAAGCAATAATAATAATAACATAATTGCAACAGCAAGGCCAACGACATTGTCCACAGTGTCGTGTTAGCTGATTTTTTGTTGTACGAGGATTAGAATTTTAACATTTTCCAATTCGCTATAATTAATCATAACAGAGGATAGACACGCGGAAGCCAAGATACGCGGCGCGAGCCACATGGACGGGAGAGCGTGTGGATGGTAGGCGGCTGCTGATTGTAGTGGTGATACTACCACGGGGGTGGGAGCAGAGAATCGGCGTAGTCGCTGGCGAGGGGCTCGAGCGGGGGAGATAGGATGCGGAGGTCGTGGGCACGAGGTAGAACGGGACAGAGAGAGAAAGAGAGAGAGAGAGAAGCGGAAGACACGAGAGGGAGAGTGTGAGAGAGTGGCTGGGTTTCCTGGGTTCGTTGTCATGGCGACGGAACCTCCGCTCTACCAGACCAGACAGAGATTCGCGTTCACCGACGGCAACCGGCACACGAATACTGAATCGTAGGGGGTGGAAGAGAGAGAGAGAGAGATGGGGGAGGTTGTGAGAGGTGGAGATAGGAAGAGGAAGTAGGATGACGAGGTGTACAGGACAGAAAGGAAAGAGTAGCAGAGGGGAGCGTGAAGTGGAGAACGAGAGGAACTGTGAGTGTAAGGGAGACGCTCGTACTCGAAAGGGGATGATACGAAGGGGGTTGGAAGCGGGAGAGAGAAAGAGAAAAGGGAAAAAGCGAATGAGAGATGTGCAGTGCGAGCGAGAGGGATGAAATGAGGATTGTTAGGAGAGAGACGGAGAGAGTCACTTTTCATCCCTCCGAAACTACCCGCTGTACTTCCAACCGACCCTCCTAGGTCGTCCTGCAACCCCCGCTGTCTGGCAGGTCGTTTGTTGCACCGAATCCGCCGGGCCAGTGGTTCTCCACGGTTCAAACGTGGCAGCCACCGTGGCGGGTGCTTCAACCCTGCCGACCGGTAAGTTTGTTGCACCCCGCCAGTGGTTCTCAAATGGACAGTCTCAGCTAAGACGATTGAGAACAAAGAGCAATGTAAATTTGCTTCTGATCACGATTAAATAGAAGATTCTGAGAATATCGTATGCTGCTTAATTGACAATTTATGAAATATAATACTAACTTAAAAAATCGAAATTTTGTGCGTCCACACTTATTTAAAAAGTTATGGAAAAAGGTACTCTTCTTCTTCGTTTCTTTAATAACCGCATTTATTGATTTTAATAATACTTTAATTCTGCAAAACGAAGAATAAAGAAGGGAGGAATTATCGAGCACACATTTATTAGATATCATATTATTTATTAATATATCTTGCAATATATATACACATATAGAAGTGGGTGTATATGTATACAAATATGTTTTTATATATCTATGTATTTATTTATTTATCTTTTCTCGTATCGTTGAACATACGTGAAACCCTGATTGATTGGGATTAACTATGTTACATTTTCCCTCTCCCCCTTTCACGCACACACGTTATCATTATCATTCTTTTTTCTCGCGTACACGCATCCCTCCTCCTCTCGTTTCGTATCTTTTGATGTTTAATTGTGAGGAACGCTCGTTTCGCGTATACGTGTCGGACGCATCTTCATCCCCCTTACGCATATTTTACGCACGCTCTCGCATAAATACGCTCGCATACGCAGGGATCGAATAACAAGTCTCTTTTTTTTTTTGAACGACGGCGACCAGCCGTCTCGTGGAACACGTTTCACCCTACGAACCGAGTCGCGCGACGAGCAGCGTCCAGACGTCGATAGGCGCGGCGGCGCCCCCTCGATTCCCTTCAAACGAGAACGAAAACGTAGAATTAACCTTGCGTGACGCAGAAAACGATCGAATAAAAAACTTTTAGGTAATTACAGGAGTTTGTTCAGTCGACATTTCATAGATGGGGAAATCCATTCCCCCTTGACCTGTCTCAATTAGAATTTTAAAAAAGCTTCTTCGATTTTACGTTTGAAAATTATTAGAAGTTCGTTGATCGTGAACGATCTAATATTCGAAATAGCTATAAATTATTTTTGTGACGATTCTTGTGCGAATTTAAAGAGATACAGTAAATTCTCGATCGATGGGATATAGGATGAATTCTTTTGACGGTGGCCACTGTCAAAGGTGATCAAAGCTGATTAAATAATCAGGCCTGTCTTGTAATGAGGTTCCACTGCTCTTCCTGTTGCCCGGAAGTGATCGATAGAGGAGCGCTGCTCGACGGAACTGACCTGCCTCGCGCGATCTGCGCGACGCGCTTCGTCTGAACAGGCAACTGAACGATTTGCAATGGAGATCTCGCGAATTTAGTAGATCTGAAACAATTGTTAAACAGACTTTCGTGAAACGTATTTGTGAATAATTAAAGGATGCTTCGAAACAAATTATAAATTTATTGTTAAATATATCAAACACTTAGTTAGTATATTTCTAAAGAAGATTCATTGCAATACATTCTTAATACTACCTCGTCTCAATGATATATTTATGAACTCTAAAATACAATCTTTTCTAGTTTTCTAAGTATATAACCTACACTCTTTTCGATTGCTCTAATACGATATAACCCTTTCAAAATATATTTTAAATTTGGACTGTATACCCCATTTTTAAATGTAAAACAGACTAAACTTCTTTCTGCAAAATTTTTTAGTTCAATATATACCGATAAGATAAATACAAAAAAATTTATCAAAAGCTCTTTTAAAAAAATAATCAGTTCTCGAAAGGGTTAAATTACACGTGTACAATAGCATTACGTTTCTATATTGGTACACATAAGAACTTAATCACGACGATTGAAATCAAGCTAAAAGTACACGTTCAGGCCCGTCTACAACCGTAGGCTTCCACTGCTTGAGGATCCTACAGGGGTGAACACCCCACATCCAGCTAGGGGGAGTCCCCTAAACGGATCGTCGCCCCTCTTGTATACACCTTCTTTCGTCGAGATGCCTGGTACAATGGTGATAATATTGCAAAAATAGATTTTCTCCTGTGCAGACTCGTGATGTGAATGTCAGCCTTAGAACAGGGTATACATTATTTTCCGTCACCATCTCGAGCAGCAATAGAGTTACAATTTTTCTTCAAAATATTTAATTCTTATTTTCTAAATATTTTATTTTATTTTAAAGAAAAAGCCACGTTTGAACGTTTCAGACGAGCACGCGACCGTAAACAATATAAGTTTAACCCTTTGCGCTCGAGAGGCGACTGTTAGTCGCCAAGTGATAGTTTCACAATTTTTCAGACTTTAATTCGTTTGTTTATCAATCGGATCCGGAGGTTAAATAGTCGTATATGTAAATTTTAGTATACGACTTAACTGAACTAAATGAAGTTTAATGTAAGTGAATCTTAGTAAATATTTCGCATTTGAAAATCTTTGAAATCAACACTTTATCGACCGCTCGTGGATCAACTTATTCTCGATTAGTTCACTCAATTCGCAGGAGATGCATCATTAATGAAGCAAACACAATGATTTCCTTCGAGTAATTAATAGTTTAATATCTCTTTACAATATATATACGATTTTGCTGAAAACAGTTACCTTCGTGTACGGGAACATTATAAAAGTTACAAACTGAAGCATACAAAAAGCCGATTAATAGGCTTCCGATCGGTAAAGTATTAATATTGTTAGACTGCTAACAGTCACCTTTCGAGTACAAAGGGTTAATATAACTCTAGTGTGCTAGACTGCAAGTACAGAAAATTCCTAAGATCAACTTCGGAAATGTATTCGAAACTCATTTACTATTTCTAATAAACTAGGAATATTCCAAAAGATTCCAATTCTCGTGATTAGTTCGATAATGTCATAGTTTCTAATTGTTAAAAATTTGTGAACACTTGATGACCTTTTAATGCAGTGTTCTCAGATACAAATTTATTTTTATCATTCACTCGACCGTATTACCACGTATAAACTTGCTCATTGTTCCCCCGTGGACATCCGGTATAAATATATACAATACGGGCAAGAAATGCTGACAAAGCAGGTGGATACAAACAACATCCACGAATAAAACTTGCTCGGTTCAAGTTGTGTAGTTATAGCAGACGATCATCGGAAGCAAGCTTCCCGTCTTACGACCGGACCGTCAAAATGGCGGGACGGTTTATTCGAGCACTTCTCTTGCTGTGCACATGAAATACGCTTTCCGTATGAGACTCGTAATAAGATCGTAAGGGTGCATTCAATCGTCGATCGTGTTACTTCTGCGGACAACTTAACCCTATTGAACAGAAAATGGTCGTGTTCGATTCGAAATACTAATCGTGTCCCGTAGAATATAACAACTTTTACTTTGCATGATAAACTTCTTCCTTTTTACTTCTTTTTTGTAATTTTGTCTTTGAAAATTCATAACTTTTTAATTATCGATTCAATCGTCTATTGTGTTACTTCTGCGGTCAATTTAACCCTATTGAACAGAAAATGGCCGTATTCGATTCGAAATACTAATCGTGTCACATAGAATATAGCAACTTTTACTTCACATGATAAACTCCCTTTTTTTTACTTTCTTTTTATAATTTTGTCTTTGAAGGTTCATAATTTTGCAATTATGCATTCAATCATCTATCGTATTACTACCGCGGACAACTTAACCCTATTGAACAGAAAATGGCCGTGTTCGATTCGAAATACTAATCGTATCGCGTAGAATACAATTTTTACTTTGCACGATAAATTTTTTCCATTTTCTTTTTTGTAATTTTGTCTTTGAAAATTCATAACTTTTTAATTATCGATTCAATCGTCTATTGTGTTACTTCTACGGACAATTTAACCCTATTGAATAGAAAATGGCCGTGTTCGATTTGATATACTAATCGTATCGCGTAGAATACAATTTTTATGTTGCACGATAAATTTTTTCCATTTTTTTTTTGTAATTTTGTCTTTGAAAGTTCACAACTTGTTAATTATGGATTCAATCGTCTATTGTGTTACTTCTGCGGACAACTTAACCCTGTTGAACAGAAAATGGCCGTGCTCGATTCGATATACTAATCGTATAACGTAGAATACAACAATTTTTACTTTGCACGATAAATTTTTTCCATTTTCTTTTTGTAATTTCGTCTCTGAAAGTTCAATTATACGCTTACAACAGTCCAGTACTTGAGAATCGAAATAAAAATCGAACGAGAATATGAAGTTTCATTCACTCAGCGAAATAATACAGCGTGCACAAAGCAATTTCAATACCCCATTTTGGCTGCACGCACCACTTCAACCACTTCAAGTAAAATATCAACCACCGTTCGAATAAAATATCGACGCCCATCCACTTCACCGAATGTCGCTCGGATGGTGCCCACGCCCTGTTGGACACCCTGAAACGCGAGGTCGATCCTGAAGATTGCTCCTGAAGGAAGCCCATTTTCTGTCGAAATGATCGGCATATTCGTTGATAGGCGATTCCGTTTTGTTTTCGTGTTTCGTTCGTTAACCCTTTGCGCTCAGACTTTTTCTTACCTAAAGCTTTCAGCAGCTCGGACTTTTTTTTGCTATTTTTGGCTTCTTCCATCACATTTTTCGCCATGGGGAATAATATTTTTTTATTTTTATCGACCAAACGTTATCAACGAAACGTTAAATCACATGCAACTAAAATTTAATTGTAAATTACAATCGCTTGATCTTCAATGCAGCGTATTGTTGGTATGCCTGAGAGGCACACTTCGAGTACGACGACAAATTTTGACAGTGCCTGGGAGGAGTGTAAAGGGTTAAATGTACCCCAGTTTAGAAAAATAACATGTTGATCGTTGATATACTTAGAGAAAAATTCGCTATGGATATTACTTATAGGCATTTTTAATATTAAAATTATCAAAATGATCAAAACATTCGGCTTGGAATTCTTTACAAAAGTTTCCTGAATTTACTATGTCGTACTTTTGGAAATTTTTCATAAATTCCTGTAAGCCACATAGTTTAAGTGTTCTTTTCGTATAATTTTTTCTTTAATTTGATTTGTTGAATAAAATAAGTGTACTTTAGTCTCGATAGTTTCAGTGTTTAGTAGTAGAGAATTATATACAAAAATAATTATAATTTTTATTAAAAACCAGAATCTTCCAAGTAATTTAATATGATTGCTCACGTGTCTTTTGTTTATGAAAAAAGCTGAAGTACAGTGTCTGCTTAAAGTATTTTCGCAACGCCGACGTCACTGTTTCGGTTCCTGACCTAACCAAACGTACCTATACGTGCACCTGGTGCACAGGTACATCCATTTAGGATGATAACACTTGATGGTTCGTAACAAGTTCAAAGGTTCATGCAGCACTCGCTAATTAATGAATAACGATAAGAGAAACTCGGATACGGGAAAGTATTCTGTCCACTATTGCTTTTGTCCATTTCCTCCCTTGCTTTTTTATTTCTCACTTTTATCTTCTTTATTTCCATAACATAGTTATGAATATAATTTCCGTTAGAAGCTTCGTTCCACGACCCAAACTAAATATACTGAGTAAAGATCGATTAAATTAATTAAATACGGATTAAAGCTTCACTGAATTTCATTTATTCAGAAAAACCAGAAGAATTCTATTTTTATTAAGAATTATAACAGGAAATTTATTATACGGTTTATAAAAGGACTTCCTTCTGAAGGAATATTATTTTATTATTACATGTATATCATATTGTGCGATCTCTTGAGTAAAATAGTTAAATTCAAAAAATTTTATAACGAAATAATCCTTAAAAAATTGCATTTTTTGTTTATCTCGAGCAAATCGGATCGAAAAATTAATTTAACGTGCTCCACTATTCTCTGCTTTGCGCTTCTCACTTCCGTTAAATCCGTTCACGAGCTTCGTAAATAATATGGTGCATTCGAAAATCCCGCGTTTTATTAAACACTCCGTCAATTTTATACGCGGCCGCAGATTCCGTTGTTACGCAGTTTGCCGAACAATTGACCTCGAGCAAAATTAAATCCAGCCTCAAAGGGTTGGATCTACCGATTCCTTTCGGTCGTTCTCGCGAGAAAAACAGTGGATTTCACGTCCAAACTTGTTTCAAACTCGATTCGCGATTCTTTTGAACACAACACAACGCGCATTGTTCGGACAAAGTAAAAAACGAACCGGAAACAAAGTGGATAACGGGTAACATAACAACACGATCGTAACGGGGTATCTTCAAACGCATGGAACCGAAATCACGACAAAAGACCGGCTAAATCAACCTGTACACGTGCTGTCAATCGCAAAAGTCTTCGCGTAGAACGAAAATCAAACATTTTTAATGCTTAATGAACATTAATCGATTTGTTTGGTAAAAATAAACGAGTTCTGAGAAATATGAGAATATAGCTTCCGTTTGTTTGCAAAACCAATGTAAATAAACTAAAAAAGCAATTCTATGAACGTTCAAATATACTCGTAATAATTTATGACTGGAATAATTTCAATAATTATAACTCCAAATTTTTTACATTTTGATACACCCATGGTAACTCTAGTGAATTCCATATTTTTGTATTCTTAGGTTACTTATATTTTCTGACAGATAAATATAAAAAGCGTTGTTATTTCTTTCGGAATAAATCAGTTAATATCCATAAGGTATTAGAAATCCTAATTTTTTTTTTTTTAGCAATTAAAGAATGTAGGATCGATAGAGGCTTCTGATTTTTCGTTTTAGCCGCTTCGATGCGCGCGAGATTCCATAACGCCAAATTTTTTACATTTTAATACACCCATGGTAACTCTCTAGTGAATTCCATGATCTTTCAATCCCAACTCGCTTATATTTTCCAACAAAAAAAATACAAAAACCGTCGCTACTTCTTTCGGAACGAATCGGTTAATATCCATAAAAATATTACAAATCTTTGTTTCTTGTTTAATATTAAAAATCTGCCAAACATACACGATTAACTGTATAAGTGTATCCTCGTAACACTGAAAGAATTAAAGAAAAAAAACAAGAAACCGACTGTAGGATCGATAGAGGCTTGTGATTTTTCGTTTTAGCCGCTTCGATGCGCGCGAGACTCTCGAATGCACTCCGACCGACGTCATGGGGTGGCGGCGGCGGTGGTGGTGGTGGTGGTGGTGGTGGTGGTGGTGGTGCGGCTATGCCTCTGAAAAGCGATAACCTCTCGTTAACGATAATGAACGACGAGTTAACAAACGCGAGGCGAACGAACTGTGTGGTAGATGAAGGGTTGAAAAGCGAAGGAAACGACCGGGTAAAGAACCTTTTAAAAGGCCATACCTCCATGGCCGCCCATTCGAATTTTCCTTTATTCCTGCCTCGCCTCCCCCCTCTTGCCCCTCCACGTTTTATTCTCGGACTCGAGCACTGACGATTCGAAAAACCGTGTGCGCGTATGAGCGCGTGTGCGGACAATAATACATTTTTATCGCGTGTACGCGCACATACGTGTTATTATAAAAGGGACGAGGAGATCGGGGAGGGAAACGATATGCAGAACCTCTAAAAAGGGTGGTTCTCAACCACGTTCGAGGAATTTCATTCACGGCGACGTCTTACTTTCCCTTCGGCGATTTCGAATGATTCCAGCCACGTTTATCGCCCCTGGAATCGACGACAGCAACGCTTCGTCGACGTTTGGGACCGCGGGAAATGAAATAAAAGCGGTATTTTCTGGAATTCTTTCGTTTCTATTGAAACGACTCACCTGATCGTCGTTTTCGTATGCACATCTCAAAATATGTATCGAAACTAGATTCGTTTTTCTTTTATTATTATCAACTCTTTCATTACATTCCATCGTACAAATTATCAATCTCTCCGTTTAACCCTTTGATTACCACGTCGAAATTACATGGAGTACACCGCTAGATGCAATATTTCATAGAAATTAATTTTTATTTTCGATTTCTAATAAAGATTTTTAATTGTTCAATAGGATACTTGTTATTTTAAGGTATCCTCTAATTAACGGTAATGTTCAGAATGCACTAATTGTCAATTTTTATTCAACTTGTACAATTGTAAGTAATTGAAGCGCTTTGGTCACTAAATACCATCGTGAACTTGAAATTCATATGTGATCAAGTTTGAAAGAAGTATTACACGAGCAAGAATAACAAAATTTCTAAGTTATAAATATAAGCACGTTCATGAAACATTTGTAGAAAACGTGCAATAAAGTTTTATGTTACTCTCAGATAGAATTGCGAACCAACGCAAAATTTTAAGTAGAATTATCCTTGGGCTATAACTACCCTTCGGTAGTTAAAGGGTTAATCCCTCAAAATTACCAAATTTATTCGATTTTCATTTCTCCCTCGTTAAACAAATATTTATTTTTTTCTTTTTTTGTACACCTTTCTCCAATTTCCATGTAACATCACCCTTTTTCTCTCCGAGCTTCAAAAAAAAAAAATATTTCTTTCCATTTCTGTCCCTTTTTTCTCGTACTCGAAATTGCAGGCAGTTGCAACGTGGTTCGAGCTGCGTCAGGAAAAAGAATTCCTACCGCTCGTTTCGTCGGGATAAACCAATAGAGGGGGAGATTCATGCGTCTGGCTGGTCGCGGCAGGGGTTGCCCGAGGGGTTGGTCGCGGGAATGGCGGTCCGGCAGGATTCTCGAGCGATTTGTGCTGATATATACGGGAGACGAGCGAGACGGCGCAAGATAGATGGAAAATCAGCCATGATCGAGGAAAATCGATTCGTACGACACCATCTGAGTGAGGAACTTCAGATTTTTGTGCACCAATTCTTGGCCATTGAGAGGGAGAAGATGTAATTTTATTATGTAAATCGAAACATTTGAAATATTCGCCCCCTTCTTAATCAACGAACTTGAATCGACGCAGCTCGGATCACATTTTTGCGAAATTCTGAGATTCACGAAATCATAACATTCGTGCACTTTCTGTTATTTCATTAACACTATTCCTATCACGACTGGTCAGACTATGGTTTATGGAATATACTGATTGTTAAATTTTACGTATATATTGGGTGTCGAAGAATTTACATATTAATTGTATATACCTACTATGTACGAATAAACTTTCGTGTATAAATTGTTGTTGAACGAATGAATTGCCCTCATCCTACGATATGTAATACTACATCTTCATAGATAAATATAGGTATATTAATACGTATATCAATATTTTGTCTGTATACGTAATTTTTTATACTTTTACATATTGTTACGTATTCTGATTGAACATTTTCTTCCATACTATGGTTAGTTATATCAACCTCTTCAGGGGCCATTTTCCTAAAGTTAAACAATTTTTTCTAAAGCTATGTAATATTCTACATACTTCGTTCATCTTGTACTTAAACAAAATAAAAAATAAATGGAAAATAAAATACAATCGTGCAGTACTTAAATAAAGTAAAAAATAAATGGCGAATAAAATACAACCGTGTTCCTTTAGAATTAAAAACTTTCAAGCAGTTTGTATTAACGGAAATAAGAACTCCTCTCCCTCGTCCGTTAATGGGTCATTTTAATCCAGTTGGCCTTTCTACCGTTAATTAAAACACAGGCCTCTTCGCTGCTAATGACCTAAATGAACCGAAGTCGATGCCACGTAGAACCTCCGTTTCGAAACGAGAAAAAGAAAAGCAAAGAAGACACAGCCGGGAGAGAAAACGAAGGAGATCGATACGAGAGAGGATCGGTGCGTTGCTTCCTCGAACGACTGCGATCGCTTCTCGACTTCGTGATTACGCCTCCCTATTAACGGCTACGTGTTAATTGAGAGCTCTCGAGCTCTCGTCACGAAAATCGTGCGTCCCCATGGCATCTCGAAATCGGTCTCGATCCTTTCCTGCTCGTTCGCTTGAGTTATCTTCGACGAACACACGAGTCTTTGCGTCGATCACAGAGATTCTTCCAATTTGTTAGGCTTGCAAATTAATTCGGTGCCTTTGCGTTTAACGCTTTGTAACTTCCATCCAAATTAACACGTTCGCAACCGGCAAATCTTTTCCGTTTCTAATACTGAGTTCCGGCGAAAATAATTAGATTCTGAAACTGGTCGCCGCAAACTTGTATCGTTAAAGCAAGAGTAAAAATGATAAAAATTGTTTTGAAATGTTAATGCTGCAATAATGTGTTGTTTAAAATAAAAAGATTTTTATAATTAGTATACTTGCTTTATAGGTAGACAATCTACCTATAAGCAATCAGGAATAAAATTTAATAAGACGTTAAATATGTCGTGAATGTGTTAAAATACCTTTCCTGCCCTATGGTGATTTGAAAGTTGCAGTATTATACTCTAAGGAACATCAAAACAATCAATGGCAACTCAGCATAATTTCACCTAATAACGGTAAACAATTTGGCGTTCGACAAGCAGTATTCGAAGCACTGCATTCTTTTTGCTTTTGAACCGAAGAAAAATGTTTTTGAAGCTAAAGAAATGGTTTGTTCCGCTTTTGATAACGATACTGTGACGTATAAAACGTGTAAAGAGTGATTTTAAAGATCGGACAAGCACGTCCAGAACAGGCAAGAAATTTGCAGAAAACTTTTGAAAAACGTTTGAGAAAGCTAAATAAGGGCCTGCGTTGCAACCAGGTGTTACCCACCAATGATTATCGTAACATTTATTTCGGTTAGGATACATTCAAAAATTAGGAAGCAGGGTTACACACGAAAAAGGCACCGAATTAATTTGCACACCTAATATATGGTCGTCCACGAGGAATTCTCTAAGGAAAAATTGTCTGCACTCGTAAACGACACCGTTTGTGTTGTGCATTATCGTATCAACGTCTTATCGTCCACCGTTTACCTTCCTTATCGTTCGATCGAACCATCTCTTCGAGAAGAACCATAATTTTTTCATCTATTCGCAGAGAAACTAGTTGATCATTGTATGCGGTGGAACGAGTATACTGATCTCAACATAGTTTCTTAATTTTTGACAATATTTTTTGGCTTTATTATTGTTACACTTCAAATTTATTAGGGTCGCGAATTTTATCTGATATCGAAAGACACTCGAAGCAATTCAAAGAGAAAAGTTCAAATATTTGACTGAAAGTAGTATTGTTTAATTATTGTTTAATTGATGTTGAATATTGTCAAAAGTGGTTCTTCAATTTTTTCTACGTTCATATCTAGGGATAAAAGGAACATTGTTGATTTTGAGGGCTTACGAGTAACAGTGAACGATGAATTTCAGAACCAATGATCGGTTATTAAATGCGTGACACTTAATTTCAACAAGAAAACTTCAAAGAGACGCGAAATTTTTCGTCGAAGTCGTTTAAATTGAGAGAATCGAATTGTGGCGAACGAAATGAAATATGACACACCGTATTGTAGAAGATAATATATATTTTCTTTCAATATATTATTTCATATATATATATATATAATATTTATATATATATATATCCTACATACATAAAGCAATATATAAATATATAATCGATATACGACACAATCATTCAAATTAACACATATACGTTATTACAGGCAGGATATGCAATTTTATGCAACTTTTTACGAAGTACCTATGACGACTCGTTTCAAATGCTCTCTTCCTTTTTATTCTTCTTCTTCTTTTTTTTTTCTTCATTACGTGTACGTGTGTATGTACGTGTACATGCGTGTACGTGTGTATTTTCTTTTATTTCTCCTCTCTTTCTCTCTCTTCTCTCCGTCTTCACCGCCATTTTTTGTTTTGTTTGTTTGTTTCTTTAAACTCTCTTCACGAGAAAATCGATCACTAAGAAATTTTACAAAATATCCCGATGCCACGCTCTCGGCTTACTCATTAAATATACATCATATAATTACGTAAATTACGTTCACACCTCTAATATACAATTCTCTCTCGCAAACACACGCACGCACATTCTCTCTCTCTCTCTTCCTTCTTTCTTCCTCCAATCTCCTTCTCTCCCTCTCTCTCTCTTTTCGCTCCTCTCGCCCCTCTCTCTTTCTCTCACTCTGCGTTTCACCTAATCATTTTAAACCGTACTCTCTCTTTCTCTCTTTTTTCGATTCAACTCTCTTTTTTTTTCTCTTCACTCTCGTCAGTATCTCCCGATAAATTATAAAAATATTACGGCAATCGTATAATAATAATCTGTTCCAGTCTATAACCGCGTTAACGCGTGTGCAATCAGATCTTCTCGACGAAAACAGGAAGCTTCGGACAAACACAATCATCGTTTGGAGGATACACACGTGTACGCGTGTGCGCATCGGATGTGCGTGCACACATGCATACCACGTGTGTGCATGTACGTGTACACCGTGTACACGTGTGTATCCGAAGAGAGGAGCAATTTAAGTTCGTTGACGACGCTGATGTCCACGGTTTCTCTCCTCTGTTATCGTTGCCCGCGGCGGCTTACACTTCCATTTTTCCCTTGGCCTCTCGCGCCGCAATCCACTTCTCACAAGCATCCAACCAGCGGCGTTCAGAACGTCCCCGAACAAGGATGCTGTTTCTCGAATTTATTCAAGGGAATCGCTGGAATCATGGTTAATTCCATGAATCTGGATGTCCCTTTGAACGTTAATTGTCTTTCGAACGAAGGATATTTGCTTTTTGAACACCGACATCCTCGAACGGAAATGTATGTCTCGAATACATATGTCTTTCAAAGGATATTACAGAATGGATGTTGTTTTAATATAGTATCCTTCGAGTGTGAATATTTTTCAAAGGACATCACTGAGTAGACATGATTTCAATGTGACATTTTTCAAATGCAGGTATTTTTCAAAAAATATTACAGAATTGAGGTTGTTTTAATGTAGCATTCTTTGGATATGGATATCCTTCGAAGGATATTGCAGAATGGATGTTGGTTTAATATAATATCCTTCGAGTGTAAATATTTTTCAAAGGATATCACTGAGTAAAATATGATATCAATGTGACACTCTTCAAATGCAGGTATTTTTCAGAGAATATCTCAGAATGGATGTTGTTTGAATATAATATCCTTCGAGTTTGAATATTTTTCAAAGGATATCACTGAGTAGACGTGATTTCAATCTGACATTCTTCAAATGCAGATATTTTTCAGAGAATATTACAGGATTTGATGTTGCTTTAATGTTACATTCTTTGAATATGGATCTATCAAGGACAATGAATGTAGTTTCAATATAATATCCTTCGAGTGTAAATATTTTTCGGAGAACATTACTAAGTAGACGTGATTTCAATATGACATTCTTAAAATGCAAATATTTTTCAAAGGATATTACAGAATGGATGTTGTTTCAATATAATATCCTTCGAGCGTAAATATTTTTCAAAAGATATCGCTGAGTAGATGTCATTTCAACGCGACATCCTTCGAACGCGAATGTTCTACAAAGGATATTACAGCATGGATATTACTTTAATACGAATGTATCATTCGAAACGTTGAATACTGGTTGAACATGAACATATTTTTCGTCCGAACATAAATATAACCTTCGAACGTGGATATCACACATATGATGGATATTACTTAAACGCGAATACATTATTCAAGCATGTATATCCTTTGAACGTGAAGATATTTCACCAGACCGGATGTCCATTGAACGCGAATACACCCACGAACGTGAATATATCTGGAACGCAGATATATTTCGAACGACGACATTCCATTATCGTGGATATCCCTTCAACATGCGAACGTCTCTCGCGCCCAAACATCCCTCGAACGAAAGAAATATCCACGAACCGTAGATGTTCCTCAAAAAGAACGTGTCTGTTTATCAACCCTTAGCGCTTCGTTGGCTCCGCTACGGAGACATTTTGTATTTAACGCTAGAACGACCGACAATTAAAGTGTACTTATTTGCATGGAAGAGATCAAATTGAAAATTACATGAAAAAACACCGAATACATAGAAAACAAATCTTTAATTAATATACCTTCTGCAGGAAATTATAGTAAATTTTGGAAGCTAACCACAGTGGATTTATAAAGTTACTATGAATAATCACCAATTAGTCATTTTGACTGCTTTGGTCGTTCTAGCGTTAATATGATTACATTCCAGATGCATTGTCATCAGGTTATTTTCTGGACTAGTTTTATAATTAACACTAGATTTAGGGACGTTTCTTGTATACCTATTTGTAACATACATATATTTAGGAATAAGTATACATCCTACAGAATTTTAAATTGCACAATTGAGAGGGAATAAAAGTCAATAAAAATTGCTAAGAATAATAGTAATTGTCCTTGCAAACTTTCCTCATGAAATCCTAAATCCGTCAAATCGACGGGTCCCATAAACCTAGTATTAAAGACATGGCAGAATGTCATGTTGAGAATGTAAAGCTGAGCGATGGTAAACACGTATTTTCTACGAAGAAATCAGAATTGTCAGTAAACAGGACTGTGTCCTGTTAGGAAAAGAAACGCACAAAACGCTAAGGGTTAATAAAGACATTTCAACCTGAAAGGACATAGGGATATTTGTTGAACGCGAGTGTCGCTCGAGCACAAAATATCCCTAGACCAGGGACGTTCTAGCGCAGCCGCATAAATTACAACATCCGACGAGTCGTCGAAATTCTCCCTCTCTACTTCTCTATTGCCTCGAAAACCGCGACGATATTTAGGGGAAGTTGATCGTTCTTCGAGGGAAGCATCGAAAGCTACAAGGGCTCGAGCGCGATAGGGGGGATGGTGGGGTGATTTCACGGTACTTCCAGGAATTGGCAGGGGATGCACGGTTAGACGTCCTGCATGCGGGTGAAAGAACTGTCTGATAAGAAAGATTACGGCCACCCAGAATCGATTGTCGCCGAATCACGGAGCTTGAAACACCGTCTGATGTCTCGAAATTGACGTATCGTTTTCTTAACACTTTATCGACCGGAAGCCTATCAACCCTTTGCACTCGGCTGTCCCCTCTCATGGGACATCGTAATCCTAGCATATGATAGTTTCGCAAATTTTCAGACGTTAGTTCAGACCCGGATGTTAAATAGTCATATATGTAAATTTTAATATACGACTTAACTAAACTAAATAAAGTTTAATATACGTGAATCATAGTAAATATTTCGAATTTGAAAATTTTTGAAATTAGTATCATTAAACGACTAACGGTCACCTCTCGAGTGCAAAGGGTTAA
>JAOPTO010002448.1:203030-330431 GCA_033822845.1 Tetrapedia diversipes
GTGACACTTCGTGAAAATGAAGCTCCCGCGAATTTTCACGTTCGCGTTAGAGTTCGTTGAACCGGGTGCAAAAAACTAAATTAAACAAAATTTAATATAAGTGAATCTTAGTAAATATTTTGCACTCGAAAATCTTTGAAATTAATATTGTTAGACGGCTAACACAGTCACCTTTCGAGTGCAAAGGGTTAACCTGTAAGTCTAACTAATAGACGAACTAACTAAAGTTTGAAAATTTGCGAAACTATCATTCGATGACTGACAGTCATCTCTAGGGTCAATGGTGACACTTCGTGAAAATGAAGCTCCCGCGAATTTCCACGTTCGCGTTGGAGTCCGTTGAACCGGGTGCAAAGAACTAAACTAAATAAATTTTAATATAAGTGAATCTTAGTAAATATTTTGCGCTTGGAAATCTATAAAATTAATATTGTTAGACAGCTAACAGTCTCCTTTCGAGTGCAAAGGGTTAACCTCTAAGTCTAACTAATAGACGAACTAACTAAAGTCTGAAAATTTGCGAAACTATCATTCGATGACTGACAGTCATCTCTAGGGTCAATGGTGACACTTCATGAAAATGATGCTCCCGCGAATTTCCACGTTCGCGTTACAGTTCGTTGAACCGGGTGCAAAGAACTAAACTAAATAAATTTTAATATAAGTGAATCTTAGTAAATATTTTGCGCTTGGAAATCTATAAAATTAATATTGTTAGACAGCTAACAGTCTCCTTTCGAGTGCAAAGGGTTAACCTCTAAGTCTAACTAATAGACGAACTAACTAAAGTCTGAAAATTTGCGAAACTATCATTCGATGACTGACAGTCATCTCTAGGGTCAATGGTGACACTTCATGAAAATGATGCTCCCGCGAATTTCCACGTTCGCGTTACAGTTCGTTGAACCGGGTGCAAAGAACTAAACTAAATAAATTTTAATATAAGTGAATCTTAGTAAATATTTTGCGCTTGGAAATCTATAAAATTAATATTGTTAGACAGCTAACAGTCTCCTTTCGAGTGCAAAGGGTTAACCTCTAAGTCTAACTAATAGACGAACTAACTAAAGTCTGAAAATTTGCGAAACTATCATTCGATGACTGACAGTCATCTCTAGGGTCAATGGTGACACTTCATGAAAATGATGCTCCCGCGAATTTCCACGTTCGCGTTACAGTTCGTTGAACCGGGTGCAAAGAACTAAACTAAATAAATTTTAATATAAGTGAATCTTAGTAAATATTTTGCGCTTGGAAATCTATAAAATTAATATTGTTAGACAGCTAACAGTCTCCTTTCGAGTGCAAAGGGTTAACCTCTAAGTCTAACTAATAGACGAACTAACTAAAGTCTGAAAATTTGCGAAACTATCATTCGATGACTGACAGTCATCTCTAGGGTCAATGGTGACACTTCATGAAAATGATGCTCCCGCGAATTTCCACGTTCGCGTTACAGTTCGTTGAACCGGGTGCAAAGAACTAAACTAAATAAATTTTAATATAAGTGAATCTTAGTAAATATTTTGCGCTTGGAAATCTATAAAATTAATATTGTTAGACAGCTAACAGTCTCCTTTCGAGTGCAAAGGGTTAACCTCTAAGTCTAACTAATAGACGAACTAACTAAAGTCTGAAAATTTGCGAAACTATCATTCGATGACTGACAGTCATCTCTAGGGTCAATGGTGACACTTCATGAAAATGATGCTCCCGCGAATTTCCACGTTCGCGTTACAGTTCGTTGAACCGGGTGCAAAGAACTAAACTAAATAAATTTTAATATAAGTGAATCTTAGTAAATATTTTGCGCTTGGAAATCTATAAAATTAATATTGTTAGACAGCTAACAGTCTCCTTTCGAGTGCAAAGGGTTAACCTCTAAGTCTAACTAATAGACGAACTAACTAAAGTCTGAAAATTTGCGAAACTATCATTCGATGACTGACAGTCATCTCTAGGGTCAATGGTGACACTTCATGAAAATGATGCTCCCGCGAATTTCCACGTTCGCGTTACAGTTCGTTGAACCGGGTGCAAAGAACTAAACTAAATAAATTTTAATATAAGTGAATCTTAGTAAATATTTTGCGCTTGGAAATCTATAAAATTAATATTGTTAGACAGCTAACAGTCTCCTTTCGAGTGCAAAGGGTTAACCTCTAAGTCTAACTAATAGACGAACTAACTAAAGTCTGAAAATTTGCGAAACTATCATTCGATGACTGACAGTCATCTCTAGGGTCAATGGTGACACTTCATGAAAATGATGCTCCCGCGAATTTCCACGTTCGCGTTAGAGTCCGTTGAACCGGGTGCAAAGAACGGATTTCAGGTGGAAGTGTCTTAACGACGTGGCTGGTGGAGATGATAACCGACAACAGAAATAATAGCGTTAAACTGCTGGCGCGATGACGAAACTGGAATCCTCTTACAGTTCTTTGCCGGCAGAGATTTAGAGGAGATTTCGAGCTCTGCAGCCGGCTCTCTCGGTCAATTAGTTTCGAAATCCCGCGGAAATTCGTCGGACACCGGGGCTTCAGCGTAACCTTGGCGAGGGAAATTCCTGTATGAAGGTTCTATGGAACGAATTTCATGACGGATGAACAAAAACCGATGACTCGGCAGCTATAATCAACCGTGGAACTTCATTTGCGAATTACACTCGAATATCCTCGCGTAAATGAAGAACGAATTGTAGATACTCGAAAGAATAGTTGAGAGAAAAACAGTGGGAAATCACAATTCTAATACTGGTGCACAATCACCTTAGAGTACTCAATAAACAAATTTAATACTCGATTATTTTAATGTCTTAATCAAAGATTATGTTGAATTCGTTTGAAAGCTAATATCATAAAACGAAACCCGAATTTTTAATATCTTTAGTACTCGTAAAACCAGTAAGTTACGTTAATTCCATCCACGAGTGTCATAACATCTACAGTAGCGGACAAAAGTTTAAGACCAAAGGGTCAAAGAAAATAAATAAATGTTGCTAATGACTTCGTTGTCGATGCGACATTAAGCCGACAATTAAAAGAATAATAATAATAAATAAATAAAGTAATTAATAAGAAATAACAGCATAAGTAAAATTTGTATTCTATGCTAATTAATAAATAGTGTTCTACCATAATAACAATGAATAGATAAACAATATTTGCGAACCATAAAATTATCTTTTACATTGTCCTGTCGTCTTAAACTATTGTCCGCTATTGTAAATAGTTGAAGTCTAAATCACACAGGAGTATAAGGCTAGATGCAATATTTCATAGAAAGTAATTTTTCATTTTCGATTTCCAATAAAAATTTTTAATCGTTCAATGAGGTATTTTTTACTTCAAAGTATTCTCAATTATCGGTAATTTTCAAAATGCACCAACTGTCGGTTTTTATTCAACTTTTACAATTGTAAGCAGTTGAAACACGCTTCGCTCATCAATGACCATCATGGTGTCACAGAAGAGACTGTAGCCGGTCATATACGACCAACGTGGCAGTCAAAATGTTAAAACTCAGTGCCGTACCGTGAAGCTACAGCAAACGCGACGTTGTAAGAAAAATAGCGATCGGCGGAGGCTCGTCGATCAATCGGACGAGCATGAGGCGATGGATTTAAACGATCGGCCGGCAACGGGATTTCTCCTCGTCGCGTAACAAGTTTACCCGCGTAAAAATATAATCCGATAGCTCCCTCGGCTCTATATATAGCCAGAAATCGCGTCGACCGAGCCGGCAATTAATAACGGGGTCCCCGGCGTCGATCATTAAACGGCGGAGACTAATTGGAGCCGCTCGAACGGGTAGCCGATCCGCGCGCGCATCTCGTGGAAATTCGGCCCCGATGAAAATCGCCCGAAAACGCGTTGCGTCGAACGATCGTTATAAACGAGATCCTACCTGAAATTATAACCACGTATATTCGCGTGAAAACGAGACACGCGTGCAAAGGGAAATACGCGCGACGATGGGTTACGAAATTGATGGAACGATCAAGTTGCATTTTTATCGAATGCAACTGCAAGTTTAACCCTTAGCACTCCGTTGGATCTTTTACGGGGACATTACGTATTTAATATGGTTACATTCCGGATACTTTGTCATTAAGCTATTTTTCGACCTGAAATTATACCCGATATTTGCGTGAAAACGAGACACACGTGCAAGGAGAAATCCGCCGACGATGGATTACAAAATTGATGGATCGGTCAAACTGCATCTTTTATCGAATGCAACTGCAAGTTTAACCCTTAGCACTCCGTTGGCTCTGTTACGAGGACATTACGTATTTAATATGATTACATTCCGGATACTTTGTCATTAAGTTATTTTTCGATCTGAAATTATACCCACGTATATTCACACGTGCAAGGGGAAATACGCACGACGACAGCTCACAAAATTGATGGAACGATCAAGTTGCATTTTTATCGAATGCAACTGCAAGTTTAACCCTTAGCACTCCGTTGGCTCTGTTACGAGGACATTACGTATTTAATATAGTTACATTCCGGATGCTTTGTCATTAAGTTATTTTTCGACCTGAAATTATACCCGATATTCACGTGAAAACAAGACACGCGTGCAAGGGGAAATACGCGCGACGATGTCTCACAAAATTGATGGAACGGTCAAACTGCATCTTTTATCGAATGCAACTGCAAGTTTAACCCTTAGCACTCGGTTGGCTCCACTATGGGGATATTTTGTATTTAATAGAATTACATTCCGGATACTTTGTCATTAAGTTATTTTTCGACCTGAAATTATACCCGATATTCGCGTGAAACTGTATGTACATGTTGGCGTGTGTTCCTTGTTAACCCATTGCTTTGTGACATTCTTCTTTTTTGAGCCAGTTTAATTACTGGTTAACATTTTTTATTTTTGGAAGCTAAGATTTCAGTTAGAAACTGTGTTCGATACAATAAGGAGATTGCGGATTTTTATGCAACTTGTGTGAAATTTTACACTGGTACCAAAGCTTATTCGAATGGAAGAAATCAAAGTGAAAGTTGTATGAAAAAGTACTCGATATCAGGGAGACAGATCTTTTCTATTATTTATAGGAGATCATTGGAAATTTCTAAAAGTGTACATAGCAAATTTATAAAGTTTTTACGACCACTTTGATAGCTTTCTAATTAAAAAAGCACGAAAAGTTACAGTATGTGCATTGTATGCAAAACTTGCGAATTTCGAAATATCCAAAGTAAACAAAATAAATATTTTAATATTTAACGATTAAAACAAATTTCACATTCAGCTTCCACTTCTTCAATCGTATTTGCAGGTATATAAATTTTCATGAAAATCCGCAGTATGGAAAAGACACAAGGCAATGGGTTAATTAATCGATTCCCCTTCGGTTTTGCATTTAATTATTGGTATACGCTATTAGTAATTGGCAATGTCGAGCGAAATGCGTCTTACAGATTGTTCTTCTTTTTCCCTCTTCTATTAGAAAAATATATATTGTCGTTATTTGAACGTTTCCGACTATTTGGAACCTGTTATTCGAATAATACTTCTCGATATTGGTCCGGGCGCGCGGAAATTCGGTTCGAGCGACGCCAATGATCATCGCCTGTACACGGTCGGACGTTGAAAATTCCAGTGAAAAATCGGCAACGCGCGAGCTCGTTCGCCAGGCGTGTCTTCGATCGATTGATTTTTCGGTAAATAGACCGGGTATTACAGTCGAGGGTTGCAAATGCAGCGAGGCAATATCGTTTGGCAGACTTTCAGAGGAAAATTGGATTCGCCTATAAAGCTACGATAAAATTCCTCTTTTCAGCTGTAAACATATTAATTACGGATATTATTAGCGTCAGCGAGAAAAGGTACAGTTGAAAGACGGACATTTTTAAAAGCTAAAATTTCAGATAAAATGTGGATACCTTTTTATACAATACTTTCTACGAATACATACACTTCCGCTCGTAATAATGCTCGACAAACCTATTTCAAAAAAAAAAATATATACACATTTATACATACAAATTGAAAATTATTAGTAATTAATTAATATTAAGCTACTTTTATTTTCAAACGAAGACGAATCATTAAATTTTTGATTCTTTTCCATTTATCAGAAGTTTAAATACGCAAAACCGTATAGAATACTTAAAATACATAATATAAACACACTTATCAAAACAGGAAATACATTTAGAAAATAAGCAATTGATTTAAAAAATTAAGAATTTAGTATTACAATTTATTTAAAATTCACTGACGAACGGAAGCGTACCTGAAACTTACATTTCGCCAAACTTAAAAATTCTCGAAACCACCTCCCCTTACGATTTCCTAAGAACTCGAACTAAAACTACTTCACGTCACTCTCTCTACATTGTACGGCCTAGATTTTTGCACAAGACGAATCAAAGTTGTCACTTTGGAATGCTGTTCGTCTACCTTCAGAAAAATCAATATCCCGACATAGTTGCGAGCGAGGGAAGCCCCGCGCGAACTTCGTTTTCGCGGGCAGCTTCCCGGGTTTCGTTTCACCGCCGATTAGTCGCGGTAAGCGAACGTGAAACAGAAAAAGAAAAAGAACAGAATGCAAGTACGTCCGTTTCGCGGAACGCCCTCGCGACGACGAGCAGGAAAAAAAAAATGGCGCGCGTCGCGACCGACACACGAGGAAGGACCACCACCTTAAGGGGATGAAACGTGTGCTTGTTTGCGTTGCACTCGAAACGCGTACGAGAGCGATGTGTACGCTCTCCGCTCCTCTCTTCTCGCCCCCTGTCTCTTTTGTTTCTCGTGTTCCGCCTCGTTCTGCATACGTACAGCCACGGCCAAAAGCTTGGGATCGTTTTTCAAACGGGCTGCACAGGCATTTAATATCCTAGCGGTTTTCTTGCCCGATTTCAGATTAATGCTGCAAACACGGTGATTTGGAAAATCGATCAAATATCATCTTTGTCGTTTAGATTCGCACAAAAATTATTTTTCTACTTTACGAAAAATATTTTTTTATTGTGTACTTGTAATTATACAATCTTTTGTGTTAACTCAAGGGTGAATGATTTATGAAAATTGGAACATGAAATTTTGTAGAACAGACGTAAAGAATGGGGAAAATTAGATTTTTCCAGAAATAATGGAAAGATACATATTTAATTTAATTATACTAAAGATTGATCATTTGATCAACTTTACGAATCACTGTATTGAACTTCAGGCAGATGGAATTTTCTAAGGTCACACGACTTTTAATTATTATTAATTTTTTTTTTCTTTTTTTTAATTCTTGCGTTCCTTAGATAACGGTTCCAAAATTTTGACGGGAAGTGTACGTACGCGTGTGTACATGTGTGTTTAACTGTTTTTACCTCCTCATAACCCTTTTGGAGCATGTGCTTCATCGTTACGATAATCAGTCGAAAAGCTATGCACGTAATAATATCATAATAATGTACCATATACGTATGTAAATAAATATATATATACAAGATAACGTTAAATATATATATATATAATATATCATATATAATATATATACTATGTATTTACGTGTATATCACCTTATCTTTATATCTGCGCGAAATCCGATCGTTTCTTTTTCTTTTCTTCTTTTTTCTTTTTTTTTTTTTACGTTTAGCCATTACGTTCATTAGGTAGTCGAGTGCGAAAATGAGTGAGCGAGCGAGCGATTCCGGGAACACGAAACTTTCGAGTTCTGCTACAACGAATCACGACGTTAGACTAGAGAGCCAGCTATGTGGACCGATCCAACGGCCTATTTCCACTTCCGACTAAAAGTTTTAAATCAAACGCGTATAAATAAAATTGTCACTTTTGTTGAAGTTTCTCCCTTCATTTTTGTTACATTCTTTAAACCGCAAGTTCATCTTGCTTCAAATTTGCTCGATGTTAAAATGGAAATCAAAGAAACGATTGCTCTATTATTAATAGGATAGCACTTCAAGGGTTGCAACGTAACAGATATCTTCTGCTATTAGAATATTTAATATCTTGTATCAAAGAAGTGGCATGCAATTTTTTTTTAATTATACCAAGAAAATCTACAATAATACTTTAATGAATTGTCATTTCAACACTTCAATCGCCAATCTAATTTTAGTTAAAATTACCCCTAAAATTCAAAACAAAAATATTGCAAATATCGTAGACGTGTGTAGGTGTTTGTATCCACGTTTTTCCTTTCTGTGACACAGAGAACCCACATCCAATTTTTTTACGTTTTTGAAACACCCTGTACGTCAGATCCAGCACCCGAACTTAGCCACGTCAGCGATACACACACAACTAACGGGGCGATCGAAGTAATCGAATGACAGAACATACGTTCTAACCCTTTGGCTACGACAGACTTTGAGGTGTACAGAACGACAAAATTTTGATTAGAAATGCATTTTTGTGAAAATATATTTCAATAATCGAAAAACTGTATTCCACTATATTAATACAATATTATTTATTCCTTTGTATTATGGGAATATATTATGGATAAAACATTCAGAGCGCTTATATGCGCTCTCCATGTCACAGAAGCAAAATTTCTGAGTGTGTACATGCGCCCGCAGTAGCCAACGGGTTAAAAACCATTCCTCGTCGTCGCACGCGTGTTCATTCATACGCGTCGCGGTAATTTTCGCGATCGAGTCGCGAGTGGAAATAGGCTGAAGAATGTTCGCCCCGCGATTCATCTCGGTTGAACGTCCGTTCGTCGGCGTACACGCGTCCTCATTGTTCCCTCCTGCCCACCCTTATCTATCCCACCTCCATTCATCGTCAACGCGAACTCCCAACCGGCCACGGCTCCGTTCGTCCTTATTTTCCCCGTTTTCTTCCCTTTTCAACCGTTCCTCACCCCTGTCCCCGCCCAGGCACCGAGGGGTAGGTCGACGCGCGTCACCGTTCACCGCGAGATCATCGCGCTGCCCTACTTTCCTCTCCGCCTCTCCGTCCGCTACTTTTCACCCTCTCCCTGTCCCTCGCATACTCGATTAGCGGCTACGAAATTATAACGGATCGACGTGCGTCTCTCGTTCGTTCGTGCAACGCGGCCTTACTTAAGTAACTAGGCTATAGGAGCGTTGGGCAGTTACGTGGCATGTTTTTTTTTCTCCCTCTACGTCCCTTTTCCACCCTTCCGCCTCTATCTCCCTTCTCCTCCCCCCGTCATCCCTCGACGCGTCTTCCCTATCTCCCCGTATTTTCTCCGCTTCTCGCCGTTGTCATTTCTCTTTTTTTTTTTCTTTTTTGCTTTTTTATCTTTTCTTTTTTTTGGTTTGTCGCTTTAAATTGGATCATCGCGGGACTCGCCGGTCGCGACGCGTCGTGACGCACAGCCTGGCAGCATCCTCCTTACTTCCGGCACTCTCGTGTAGAATCTACTCGTCCGGTTTACTCGTCCCTGTTCCAGCCAGCGCTAGTTCCGTCCGCGAGGACCGCGACTGGCTCGATTCGACGAGGGGGCGGCTGGCTGTGCGCGCGGAAATCGAGTCGAGTGGCGGAAAAGTGTGCGCCGAATGCCGGGGATGCCCCGGTTTGTTGGCCACTCGGCCGTCATCCAGTTTCTGGCAACGACCAGCGGATTTATCGGTAAACGAATTCCTGCCGTTCCGGCCTCGTTCCGTCCTACGTTCCCATCGGACCCGGCCACACCACCACCCACCCCCCTCCTCCCCCGACCGTTCGTTTCACGGTTGACTTCGCCCGTTGTGCAGCGGAACCGGCCGCGACCCGGTAATCGACCGTCCATCGACTAATGACGGCCAGATTTTTACGCGACTTCGATGAACGACGGCTGCCTGATGGCGAGATTTGGGACGGGCGATTTTCGAACGCGTTACAAACACACCCGCCTCGCAATTAGGATGGGGGTGGGGGTGGGGGGAATTTTTCTGATCATTCCACGGACGAATTTTACAGTGTGAATGCGAAACGTGGGGTATTTCAGTTTTGATGGTAAGAATGTCATAGGGATGAAGAAATTGGTGTAGCGAATATGAGGGATAAAGTTTAGGGATGATTCAGATCAATTTCGAGGATGACTCGTGATTTTTGAACGCGATACAAACACACTCGTCTCGCAATTAGGGTGGGGGAATTTTTCTGATTATTCCAGAGACGAATTTTACACTGTAAATGCGAAACGTGGGGTATTTTAGTTTTGATGGTAAGAATGTCATAGGGATGAAGAAATTGGTGTAGCGAATATGAGGGATAAAGTTTAGGGATGATTCGTGTAAATTTTGAGGATGACTCTTGAATTTTAAACTGGATGATTTTTTTCTTTCTATATTGCAAGGGGGAAGAGATTAAGAAATTCATAATGTGGACGAGGGAGCGCTTAGCTTTTGATACGGGGAACAATATTTAAGTTTGAGGCGAGGAGATTGAAAGGTTGATAAATTGAGCAAGGGCGAGAAGTGTACAGTGCGGCTCGAAAGTTTCGGTACACCCATCCGAATGCGACGCAAGGGTTGGTGAGATTGAAGCGACATGTGCGTGAAAGGGTTCGTGTGCGATTAAAAACAATTTTATTCAGTAGACACAAAAACATTTACACAAAGCGAAATTACACAATGAACAAAATCATTCAACGAATAGCGTGCTTAAAAGCGTAAATCCTTGAGCAGTGGCATCGTTCGGCTAAAAAAAAAAAGATATGTAATTTCCAAACTCACACCAACTGTGTGCCAATTAACCAACAAAACGTACCCGAACTTTTGAGCGGGGCATGAAAACACGGGATCGAGAAGTTGAAACAGCGTAATAAGGGGAGCGATGAAGTGGACGAAAAGGAAAGCACAGGCATGAAACGTTGATGAATTAAAATAAACGAGGAAAATCGTCGTGCTGGGAGCCGCGGATCGATCGAATTAAGGTAATTGGAGTGGACTCGGGCGAGCAGGGAGACCTATAATCGGGAATAAAAAAGATCCGCTCCGATCGGTGTCACGTTTCTTGGAAAACTTTTAATCTCCCCTGATGGATCGAACGGGTCGCGGCGTCTCGTTCCTAGTTCATTTTCCCCGAAAACGTTGGCCACCCCTTTTCATATTGCTCTGCGACGATGCTACTCGACCGACCACCATAAACCGCATCCCACCCCCCCACTCCCCTAGATAGTCTTTACGTTAATTAAAAACCTATGATGTCCCATCATACGCGTCTCTCTTTAAAAGATTAACCACGCTACATTGATATAAATATATATGTATATGTTTATATGTATATATATATATTTATATATACATATACGTAGATGTATGTATGTATGTATATATATATACATATATATGTATATGGTATTTCTTGTTTTACAGCAACTAGGATTCTTTAAATCTACGATACAGTATTCATTTCATTCATCTCCATCTTTTATTTCCTTACGTCGGGAATGTTACACGAGTGGGTCGATGTGTCTCTATTATATATATTTTATGTATATATATATATATATGTATATAATTCGCACTTACGGGGGTTATTACGAATCGGTAATGGGAGGGCGGCGATGGGGGGGTAGGTTGATGGTAGACTTGGTAGGGGGTTGGTGTAACGGGGATATAAATGTATTATTTCTGTTTTACGGGGTAGGGGGAACGTTACGCGTTTTTTTTCTTTGTTTCTTTGTTTGTTTGTTTGTTCATTCATTCTTGTTTTTGTTTTTTTTTTTTTTAATAATATCAATCCGTTCACCGGCATCGTACCGATTATTAATAATACGGTGCAGTCCTGGACGATACTCGATCATCCGTTGTTTGTGGTTGTCGTTCATTCTTCTTGTTGTTATTATTATCATTACAATAATTAATAATCATAATCATAATAATAATAATAATAGTAATAATAATCATATATATATTTATATATCATACACAGAGCGTAAGTATATTTAATATTTATCGTCATATATATTTAGATTTAAATATTACTTTTAAACTTTTATAACGTTTCATAGATCGAAAAATAAATATAAAAATAAACCGGGCATTTAGGTATTAATATTTTTGTATTAATAATTTTTTTTTCTCTCATCTCTTCCTCTTCCTCATCTCTTTCTCTCTCTCTCTCTCTCTCTCTTTCTCTCTCATCTATTCGTCATACCACATCCCTCTTTCTCCTCTTACTTTCTCTCGCATCACCTTCCCCCTTCAACTTTCTCTCGTTCTCCTCGCTCACCTTCACTCTTTTGCATCCCGAATCATCGGTGCACACGCGTGAGTACAATTCGACGAACGTTTCCCACCCTCTCCTTCACGCTCATCCCCGAACACGTTACCCCCTCTTCAACGCGCTTGCTCTCGGTGATTTTATTTTGTGCGTATGTTACGAGCCATCACAGTTCGAGACGTTCGTCGGCTAAGATCATCGATGGTAACGTATTCGTTGGAGAATCACGCGATTCAACGGTCTTGCTCGCTTCGCGAGACCTTCGCATACCGTTCGTTTTTACCTTCGCGACCGTCTGTATTGTTCACGGTTGTCGAAGCGAGGATTTACGATCTCTCGCGACATTCTCTGTTGCTTCTCGCTACTGCAACCTCAACAGAAAACCATCGTTAATTATTAAATTTGGTCTCTCCATCGATTGCAGTTCATATATCTCACAATTCGTTTCGTTTACTCGCCCCTGTCGTCTGGGATTTATTCAGTGAACGTTCGTCGAACCTCATCGCAAACGGCACCGACGATCGCGATCGATCGATTTGAGCCCAACGCGAGTCACGTGTTCAAATTCAAACGAGCCACACGCGCCAATTCATTTTTAATCACGATTAGATAAGATCTCTCTGTCTCTCTCTCTCTCTCTCTCTCTCTTTCCTTCCCCTCTTTCTCACTCTTACACCCTTCTCCTTTCCTTTTTTTTTGTCATTTTGTTTGTTTCTTTGTATGCTTTGTTTATTTTTTTTGTTTTGTTTGAGCATTTCGCAACGTTCACGAGAAAGTATAAAATTAATTAATTACTCTTTTAAAGTCCTCAAGTGCTCGGTGTCACTCATACTCTCCCTCTATCATTCTTCCTCTCCTTTCTCTCCCTCACGTTCTCTCGTAATTTTTTTTACCTTAATCTCCTCCTTTCGAACGATTCTCCGTTTCCCGCGTCTCCTCCTCGTCCGCCATCTTACTTTCTCACTCTTATTTCACCAATACGTGTCCGCGTACCCTCTCTCAACCCAACTTCGCTCTCTCGTCGACGGTTACTCGACATTCCGGAACCGTTTCCGGTTCTCGATTAATTTTCAATTAATATCGCGCGTGTCTCTATTCTCTCCTTAAATATTTCACATCTGTTTTCTTCCATTTTCTTTTTTTTTGCTTTTTTCTTTTTAAAGTCGTCGTTCTCGATCTGCATGCCGACGCCTGTTTTTTCCTCTCGTTTCAAACGACTGTGAATATTTATGTTCGTATGTATACATATAGTATATGCAATATGTATATATAGATACATGTTGAATCGATACATTTTACATATAAATGTGAATGCTTCCTTTCGGTGTTTCAGCGTGTGTGTGTCTGTGTGTGTGATATTTGTGTAAGTTTCACGGTAGTAGTATACGCGTTTCGTCGTCTACACGCTCGTGTCCATGTGTCCCAATCTCGTTTTTAAATTACTCGACAAATACAATCATTTAATATATATATATGTATATATGTGTATATACGCGCACGTTCCTCTCTTTTTCATCCGGTTTTCTTTCTCTCTTTCTCTCTCTCACACGCTCTCACTCTCTCTGTCTTTATCTCTTTCTCGAAAACGCGCCGCATAGACAAAAATGTTCACTATCGTCTAGGATCGTTATCATAATAAAATAGAAAAAACCTCGTTTTCACCAGAGGTCACGGCTCTATACTATAATAATAATAATAATCATGATGTAATAATAATATATATATAATATATATAATATATATATAAATATCTATGTAATACGCGCCTTATAATTTACATACATAATATGTAATTTTTTAATATATATATATATATATATTTGCTTTATATATTTATATTCATATATATATATATATTCATTCTTTAATATATTTTCTTATGCATTTGCTTAATATTAAATTTATTCCTCTTTTTTTTCTCTCGCACCTTTTTCAGATATCTCCGGCAACGAAACCCGTTGCCAGCCCACGTTTTACGAAATTTATCATTTTCCCCAACTTTGTTTCGTCTTCCTTTTTTTCCCGGTATATCTTTTTTTTTTCTTTTTGACTTTTTCTTTTTTTGGCTCCGAACCACGTGCAATTAATTCTACGATAATGAAAAAACGAGTTCGCGTATTCGGGATCTCTAACTAATGTATAATACCTAGTAATGCTCGTGAATGTTGAAAACGTCGAGATCGATCGAGACGGATCGTCGACGGGATCGCGTGCCCCATCGATCTTATCGTTCGATTAAGTCGTTTATATTTTATTTTTATTTTTTTCTCGTTTTATATACGTGTATAACTTCTTCTTTTTTTTTTTTTTTGCCTCTATACAATCTTTCGCTCTTCGATTCTTGTTCTCTCTCACGGAATTTGGACAATCACCACACACGAGTGCAGACAGGTTTCCGACGAATCGACCGGCTCGTTTACAGCGAACGATCGTTCGACGCGGGAAATTCGAACGCGGATGGTTCGAGTATAAAATTAAATTTGACGGGACGATAAAATAAATCCGCGGAGAGAAAGAAATTGCTGTTGTACAAATCGTTTCGTCGACGTTGCTGATTGCTCGAACCGTACAACACGAAGATTAATTATGGCGAGGAGGAAAAAAAAAATGCCGCATCGATTTATCTTCGACGGGGGTGGACGCGAACGGGGGTGGGTAACCCTCTTTCCGTTCGTTCAACGTTCACTAGCACCTGTGCTAAAAAAAAAAATGCCCGGTTATTCGCTTTGCAAACATTGCGCATCGTTAAACATTTACAGAACCATAAACAAGCCGTGTCGAACTTTCAAAGATCGTTGTAAAAAATGAAAAATCGAAATGTTGGAACAAAATATCCGCACGATCTGTGCAACAATTTTCGTGAAAGACATTGGTTCCGTTTCAAACGCGAATTTCTCACAGCTTTACCGTTACGTTAATGAAACGAAGAAATGCATAGTTATGAAAGGTGTTTTAGGAAATTTTCTGAAATACAAAGCATTATCAATGTACGCATTACCAGATAGTGCTTTTCACTAAATGTATATTTCCCTAGTAAATTACGAATGAGAACCATTGCTGGCGACGAGTCTTACGGTAGCAATTATTAAATATATAACTAAAAGTAATAACTATCACATTTATCGTGGTGGTGTGAATACATTAGACAATAATTTTTCCTCTGTTTTATATTAGCATTTCATTGTAACCTCTAGATTCTCATAATATTTCAATGATTCCATCCACATTCCTTGTTGTACGCTTTTCTCTTTCGATCCCATGAAAACATAATTAATTGAGTTAAGATTCGTAAAACATATAGAATGGATTCCTTCTTCAAACATAGATACGTACTAAAATTGGTTTTCAGCAAAAACAGTTTTCAATAACTCAGTAATTGCTCGTGACAAACCACAAAATACCTCTTACAGCCTTGGCGGGTTGCCTACTTTTAGGGGTATAACAGTAGGTCCAGTAATAGAAGGGAGCATGGTTAAAAATAATCGAAGAATGCTTTGTCCAATCTATTTATAACAAGTATCTCTTGTCTATTTCCTCTGGATCCGTAAACCCAACAATACTACCCTCGTTCTTTACTTTCAATAGGATGCAAAACACAATAAAACAGGTTAGAATCGTCCAGGGTCTCAAAAGCGTTAGCTAAGAATAGTACCCTATCATCCCAGAGTTTGGGACAACTTCACAATTTGAAATAATACCAAATCTCTCGCTAATTTCCTCATCAACTCGAGCGTAACATTGCAACCACTAACAACAGCACTCTATATCTTAATGATTTGTTTATTAATCAGTTTCGTAAAGCGACTCTACTTTAAACCATCCCCTTTCTTTATAAATTATCGCGTTTCACGGAATAATACATAGCGATCCCAAACTATTGGCCGACGGTGTGGATCAACTAGTGAAAAGACTGAGCCAACTTGAAAACTCTAAGAAGAAGGATGAAGATGACGATCCACAAACCTAATGGCATTAAAATTCGAAACATCGAAACCGATCACGATTGAGAATCACTGGGAAGTTGTAAGAGGGTGGCCGGGTAGGGCGTCGCCGCGTCTCCACGACCCCCACGAGCTATCGACCGAAAGAGAAGAGAGAAAGAGGATCGACTGGCAGATGGAAAGAGAGAGAGAGAGAGAGAGAGAGAGAGAGGGGCAACGAGAGAAGAAACGAGGGATGAAGGGTGAAAAGAAAGGGAGAAATATCGCGAGCCCTGCAGAAGCGAGCAAAAGGGGAACACGCGCTCAGTATTTACTATAGTCTCGCAAAACAGTTACACGTTTTATGTATACGTACACGCATACATGTACATGTGTACGTATCGTTCCCCTAACCGTTCGAAAGCATTCGGAGCCCTTGAAGGAAAACCGACCGGGGAGAAAAGAAAGATGGTGTATTAAAATTTGCGCAGGATAAACGTGAAAATGTGAAGAATCGGCGGTGGACGGGAACTTTTATGGAAATTCTGATTAGAACGATCTTATCGCGTGAAACGAAGTCAGAGGACACGGTACAGGGAGCTGTTACGTAAGCGAACGATACAGTGGCGAGATCACGAGTAATGGCTGAAACGACGCGCAGAGGTAGAGGTGAATAATTGCCGGGGATGTGAGGAAAAATTGTGAAAAATAGAAGGCGATAAAAGGAAAATGAACGAGATGAAACACGCTGTCCGAGGTAATTGGAGAATCGCCCGTTTGTATACGATTAACCGACATCGCTAACAAACGGATACCGAAATAAGTACCGAATTAAAAAATTCAGAGAGAAAGAAGCAAGAAGTTATTCGTCATACATTAATAATAATCTTGATCGGGACAGTAAAAAGTACCGAAAAAAAATTGTTAAATCCCCCATCCGCGTCACAGCTGTTTCCCCGCGCAAGCTTCTCCAGCTGTTTTCACGAGAGCAGATAAAAACGACAGAAGGAAGCGAAGTGGACGATGAACGAAAGATCGAGGACGCACGAACGATTGAAAAAATAAACTGGCGTCGCGTACTGCATATTTAATAATCACATAATTTCACCTATTCTTGAAAACATCCATTTCAGAACAATGCGTAATACGGAGCTATTCGGTATTAGTACTACCAGAACAAATTTAGGTGCACAAAATTGTATCACTAGAATGATGCAAACGGCCAATGAATGCAATGTAAAATTAACCGTTTAGGTACGACGTGCCACTATAATGGCTTTCGCAGAAGGCATCTCTTTCGACGACGCGCTACTATAATTATTAATTATTAAATAGTGAATTGTAAAAGTTAAAGTATAAGTAATATATTTTGAAGAAAATTATAATTTAATCATCAAATATTTAATTCCAATGTACTCGCGTAGTTCGCGTATATAATAAGCCTCACGCACAATTCAGCCGTGCCAAAAAGTTTAAATTTCTTCCGTGGTACTCTTAACTCTTTCATAACTGCTACTAATTCTGCTCATAAAACACGTAATGTTTGATAATTTCAATTTTTTTCATCTATATTATTGTAAGTTCTTTCGAACACCCTATACAATATCTCAACTGATATAAAACGGCTACTAGCCTGTTAAATAAAATTATTATATTTGATTTTTGAAACGGAAGGATCGCAAGGGCGGCGATAAAGCGTGCGACGGTTGAAAGACGAAGACGATGATGCTTATCCCGGGCTGTAAGGTATCCAAGAGATCGCGACGCGATTACTGGTTTCACCGGCTAGAGGTACGGCCGTTCTAAGGCTTCCCCTGGATCGTCGCACGATCCAGATGAGCGTCGCCAGAGCCGCGTCGTGACGCTGACCCGCCGCACCGACCTTGAACAACGAACGCTTATACCCCCTGTACACGCGTCTGCATTCTAACGAGGCACCGTGTACCGATGATGGAGCTGGGAAAGATTCGTCTAACGGCAGCAGGTAGAGGAACGGAGATACGAACGGTTGACACGGATACAGAGGTCGAAGGACCTTTACCCTGCACCATGACCTCGTGGTAACGACCCCGTCGTTGCAAAAGTAAGAGATACATCTCTCTAGATGGACGAGAAGTTACAGATTCTTATGTTGGAATGAGGATTTTGATGCAGATTTATATTTCGTTTGTGGAAATCTCATTTGGTTGATTGAAAATTAGGTGATTAGGTGATTGTGAAAGTGGTCCAAATCAAAAATTAGGAAAATAGTGATTTTTGTTAATTGAATCGTATGGAAAAAAATGGAAACATGGATTTAAGAAACAAATGTTCAACTTAGATCACTTTCATGACCACTGGTACAAATGTTGCGTCCATTTGGAGATGATTATATCTTTTGCCTTAGTAAATGAATTGATTCGATAACTAAACGATGCTGACATGAAAGCAAATGCAAAAAGAAGTATGAAACAGATATTGCGAAGAAGACACTTATTTCAGGGGTTACATTTCACAGCTATAAGGTTAGGTCTATGGCTTTGTTCGAACCCTCGGTTCAAACCGGTTGAAGAGCGTGTTCTTATAGCGAGGAGTATAGTCGTCAGTCATTGCGAATCGGCCTTCATAAAATATTTATGAAATAACGACTTGAAGCTAAAAATACACGGACAATATCGGTTGTGAACAAAACAGAATATGCACGTGTCGACAAGTTAGGTTATTACGCGGTCGCATGGAGGAAAGGCGTATCAATTCAACGTTGTGTAAATCTGAATTATCACGTAACGTGGGATCCTTATATAAAAACAGATATCCGTGCTTAATTAGAATACAAAATTAGATTCACCACCTTTGCATAATGTTACGAATTCCTCACGACTCCAACAACAACCCCCGACAACCTTTTCGCCCTCTCACGTAACACCCCATCCCCTCCCCACGACCCTACAAGAAAAATCTCGAGAAACGATTCCCGCTCAACCTACCCCCAAGAGACGGCAAAGAAAAACGGAACAGGGTACAAAGATCCCAGGGCACGGGGAACACCCGTGTACGGCCCTGGGAGAGTGGCCTCGAGATGATAGAACCGTGCGTCTCCCTTTCCGTTCCCTCCGGTCCTCTCTATCTGCATCTCTTTTCCTTTCAACCCCCGGCAGCCGTTCTCTTGCGATTTTCCAGCAACGTGTGCCGGGCGCTTCTACATACATCAAGAGCGCGAGAACGCGCGGTTGCCGTTATCGATCTACTTGCGGAGCAACGGAGGCTGCCGAGAGGGCGGGAGAAAGAGAGAAACGGAGAGGAGAGGAGAGGGTGCACACAAAGTCGAAGCTCGGGGGTGGCAAAGCGAGAAAGAGGGAAAAGCCAGCCGAAGGGGTGGGCCCCGGTCGCCGGAAGAGTGCAGCTACCGAGTTCGGCTCACCCTCTGAATATCCGGCTATTTTTGCGGCCAGCAGCTCTCTCCTCCACGGTCCTGGGAGTCGCGACAATGGCGCGGACATTGGGGGGCCCGAGCGCCGCAAGGCCCCACTGCCTGCGCCCCCCTCACCCATCGAGCGACAACTCGACCGCGAATGAACTGGAAATCGGAGTGCGTGGTTCGAGTAAGGGTTGCCACCCTGACACAAGCAGAAATCTACGAGAGGAGCTATTACCCGACAATCAAATCGCCAACGGATCGATCACACAACCCCCGTCATCCATTTCAGTTCCCTTCAGACGCGATTCGTCCGATCGCCGGATGTGACTCCGGTGTAACCTGACCGATCTTCACAGGGTAAACGAATGCAATGCCACGCAAGCGACGAATAGAGCGGCGAGTCTCCTTGGCATCGTTTCGGAGCCGTAAGCTACCTACTTTCGAACTCGACGAGGTCAAATACACCGCTTCGAGACACGGTTTATTAATAACTCTCGATTTCGACGGTGCACCCTGAATGCACCGAGCCACCTGTCCTACCTGTCCCGTTAGGCGAACGTTGAAAAGTGATCGTCATCGGGACGAATGTTTCTTTTTGCTTTTTCGCGGAGTAGATTTTGGGGTGATGAAGGGAGGAAAGAGAATAGAGGAAGAAAAAGATAGAGAACGTGTAAAATGAGGTACGGCAACCTCGCACCCCTGACATGCCGCCACCATCACGGCGGCGGCATCGACCGCAGCCCCAACGCTGCAATGCGACGTTGCCATCCCAACGGGCAACAGCCCTTGCGGCCATGCCGCTTCGGGAGCAGTGGCGTGGCGTGGCGTGGCATGGGTAGATTTTCACGGCACGCTCCTGTGCCGTGCGTCCGGTCGTTGGTCGGTGAGGACACGCGACCCCCCAGGACCGGCGCTACCAACGCGAGAGCCACGCGTTTTTAACCCTTTGCGCCCGAGAGGGGTGCAAGCGCAAATCGTTTACTAAAATGATTTAATTTAGTTAAGTAATATGTTGAAATTTACGTATATGATTGTTTAACCCTTTTGCGCGTGAAAATTTGCAAAATTAACGTTTGATGACTGACAGCCACCTCTCGAGTGCAAAGGGTTAACGCTATAACCACCAAGACAAATCAAAATAGGCTAATTCGAAATATTTCGTGGAAATTTGTTAAATTTATCGTGATACCTACACCTTTGGAAATTCATTATGATCTTTTATGCAATCCTCACGGTTTGTTTCCCCCGTGTTAGGTGTTTCTTTAATGTATTTCACAAATAAGTGTATCCTAACCATCGATAGTTACAGCGATAACGTTTTCAATTTTTCGCAATACTTATATAGAATTTGTATTAAAAGTAACGTAAGAATGAATTAAATTTACGGAAAAGTATGAAGTCAAACTTAAACGTTCAAGGGTCAAGACTGATATCGATAGATTGATGAATAACTGAGGTTACCGTGCTGTTAATTTAATGGGAGATTTTTGATGTATATAATTGGATTACAAATGAGGTAAACGGGAAGAATGAAAGGTAGGTGTGAGACTCTAATTACACGCGAGCACGCAACTCTCAAGACTGTCGCAATCAATGCGAGAACCACCTCTGACTCTGGAATTTTTAGATCCCCCAACGTTATCGCTAGATTCACGCGTAAAAATTCTAACACAACATATAATCGATAATACTGAAATTATTTAATGTAATCGAACAACTTATTAAAAATAATTCTGTTATGAAATAATCGTTGGATTTTGAATGATATAAGTAAAAAAAAAAAATCGTATGCGTTATGCATAAAAAATACACTTTTTGCGATCCCCCCACCCCCCATTAAATCGGTGCAGTTAATTATAATTAACGAAGCTCGAAGTAACGTTCGTTTCTTTGAGAACAAAAAGGATCGATATAAGCATGAACGTACTCGCCATTATTCCCCTATTGACATTAGGTTAATAGGAAATCTTTGATTGTCTAGAAAATTGGGTTTTGTTTGGAAAGTACACAACCTGAACGATTAAACCCGTGGAACACAAGCGGAAGCAATGAAAGATGAACGTGATTTTGTAATTGGATGCAGACACGCGACTACCGCCGCGTCATCGAATACGCAACCCACGTGACCATAATTCTCTTATCCACGACGGCATGATTAATGATGCCCGCGAGAAGTTAATGCAGCCGAACGATTAATAAAATTTCAAACGACGCGTTCTGAATGATCTGTAGATTGAAAAAAGCGAAAGCAGGCGGAACTTAAAAAAATACCGTGTACGATGATATATTATTATGAATACGTTTTCAACCCCCCCTCGAAGTGATACTGAAAATGAAAGGAAAAAATGAAAAAAAAAAAAAGAAAGAAAGCTCTTTTTCCCAAGAAATTCAAATTCCACTTAATAGAAACTGAATTGAAAATTGTGATCAGATACGTGAATGAGAGAGGACATAAAGTGAGAGACCGTGAACGGTTCGGGAAACGTAAAAGAAGCACGAAAAGAAAAGAGAATGAGAAATTAAGAGTCGATTAGTATGTGTAAAAATCACGTAACATTTTATTAAACTCGTTTCCAGTAGGTGTTTGTAATGCATGCGTACGCGTGTATATACTGTTTCTCTTGGCTACGTATTTCCGTTTCCTTCCTCCTTTTTTTTTTTTTCTAATAAAATATTTGGTACCGCTTCGTATTCTTACATTTAGACCACAGAAACATCGGTTCGCGTTCGTTCGATCTTTTCTCCTCTTTTTTTCTCTCTGTTTGTTCCTGCCTTTCGTCCAAGAGGGCCCGGAATATACGTGACCGTGGATTCGCAGATCGAAACCGGTACAAAGGAAAAAGCACACGCGACCTTCCGGCGCACGCTCCAATGAAAAGAACAGGAGGGTCCAACACAAGTTCTGTTCGCATCGTGTATAAAAATAAACAATTTTGGAAGTAAGATGGCCGTCCGCGATGCAAACCGTGAAAAATTCGACATCCGACGTCGTTACAAGTTTATCTTGAAAATGCTATTTTGTTTTTCGTCTTGTTTCACAATATAGTAATATGTATGTTTTATATATATATATGCATATATATTATATAAATATAAAAAATCATCCGACAAAAATATATTACGGGATAAAATATGCATTTCGATAAGTAGCTTGGATCATGCCTTATCGTAATCGTTTTATCGATAGTTTAATAATCGCAGGCGTTAATGATAATTGTATGCGTAGCATATACGTATATAATATCGGTGTTAATAATATATATATATATGTATATATATACTTCTTTTTTTTTCGTAATGACAGCAGAAACTTAATAATAATAATTATTATAATCGTAGTAATATATTAATGATGATAAAATATCGTTTAATAATTAAAACAGGATGGTCAGGTTGTTAAGTCTGACATGTGTTTGATTTTTCTTCTACCTTTCATTCTTTTTTTTTTTTGTTTTTTTCTTTTCTTTTTCTCTTTTTTAATGCATACAAATCGTCTCCGATTTTTCCCATCGTCGTTTGATTGAACATGAGATGCTAAAGATTGTAATAAAAAATAATTGTTACCAACAAATCAACGCGGGAGACCGTGTGTGAAAGACTTCGCTAACGACTACCTACACGTAATAATACATACGTGATTTTACATGTATATATATATAATTGTATGTATGCATGTGTATCTATATGACGTAGGTGTGCAAAACTTGGACATGCCAATTTCTATATCGCTGCATATGTATATCTTTTTTTAAATACGTTCAATGAAATCTTTCTCGTGTATAGTGTATGATTTAAAAAATTTTGAAAACTTAACGAAAAATTGCAACCGAAATCGTGCACACCTAACCTTATAATTCCCTTGCAACCCCGTAATTTCATTTAACTCCACTTTCCACCATGGCGATTTATTATTATTCTTCTTTTTTCCAATACAATGATAACCGATCAAACACAAAGCAATTCAAACAACCGGACAAGAACACAGGAAGGAAAACATAAGTACACGGTATATGAAAATCATATTATATATTAAAATATTCATAATATTAATAATATTAATAATAATAATAATAATAATAAAATTAATAATAATAATAATAATAATAGTAATATATTATCGCATGTCCGTAAAATTACATAAAAAAATATAGAAAATAATAAACTCGTAGCATCTCTATTATATATATATATACTTTTTTTGTTTCATTCATTCTCTCTCTCTCTCTCTCTCTCTCTCTCGCTTTCTCACTCGCACACAATCTTCCCGTGAGATTAATTTCCTTGTTCCCTTTCATCCAAAAAAAAAAAGAAATCTCCCTTTCCCCCTACCCCTATACCTTCCCCGCATGCGTTCATCTTGCACGCTCTGAAAAATAGTTTTTGTTAATTATTATACGAATCTCTTTCTCTTCCTTTGCCACATATTTTCGGCTCTGTTCACATTACCAAGAGACACGGTTACGGCTACGCTTTTTCGCTAAATTACTCGACAGACAATCAGAGCTGGTAATTAATCCTTAATCGTGAACCAGTATATATATATACACACGTACAACGATTCTTAAAATTTTGTTCTCTTTCACTCTCTCCTCTCTTTCTCTCGGTGTGCTGCTGAGATCCCTATATACGTGCGTGTGTGTGTGTGTGTATGTATGTATATACTTATGCGTGTGCATGTATCTATGTATAATATCATGTTATGTACGCGTCGTGTATTCTGCGGTTTCCATTTTCGTTCACGACAGCGAATACGATGAGGCGTGTGTTATAATATCTACGGATGAGTGGGTTATAATATCAACGGTGGACACCTGGTGCAAGCTAGACGTGGAGACGAACGACGACAAGATTCGCCGAGAGGATCGAGCAGACACGCGCAGAGAGGGACCACCATCAACCCGTCGACGATCCAGGCCTGTAGAGAGCCGGAGGATCGTACTGATCGCAGAGATCCGTTAACGGAAGCGGAACCCCTCCGGTGTCGCTGGCTGGCCACGGCGCACCGAGTCGCAAATGGATTATTGCTGGTTCGGTTAACGTCGTTACGGGATTAATTATAGCTATCGTCGGAGCAGGGCGACCGATTCCCGTGGCCCGATAATACGCGGCACGCTTCGTCGTCGTTCCACCAGCCACCTTTTCCCTTATTCGATACCCCTCCCGGAACACCTCCCCTCGACCCTATTTCCACGCGAGCCTGCCCGAAAAGCGCCTACACCTCAGGGAACCATAATGCCCAGACTAACTCGTCGAAAGGTGCAAACAATTAAACTCTGCTTTCTTTCTCTCTTTCTTGATGTATTGCTCGTTTCTTGCAAAACGTTTGCCAAAGAAAAAGTGGGTGGTTGTATGGATTACGAAGAAGAAGTTTGGAAAAAAGGAGAAAAAAGAACGTGGACATTGAGGAATTGCGATTTTTGGGCCTAAGTTCTTTAGATTTTGAAGGATAGAATTATTTGAACGACTTTTTTTGTTAATATTCGATAGTCTGAGGTTTGTAAATCATGAAGAACTTGAGAGAAAACGACATTGGAGAACACGTGCAGAAGAAATGCAACTTTTGGCCAAAGTTCTTTAGATTTTGAAGGATAGAATTATTTGAACGACTTTTTCTGTTAATATTCGACAGTCTGAGGTTTGTAAATCATGAAGAATTTGAGAGAAAACGACATTGGAGAACGCGTGCAGAAGAAATGCAACTTTTGGTCAAAGTTCTTTCGATTTTGAAGAACACCAACGATTCGATCACGGTTCGTTTTCTGTAACCTTCGGCGAGCAACGACCACGTGCTATAGAAGAAACAAGGGAGGATGTCGAAGAAGAACGGATGCGCAAGTAAGAAACAATAAAAGAGGGCGGAAGAGCGGCAGTCGGGTCGGATAAAACGTGAAACGAGCGACGTTGCTCGAAAACTTTTGGTTTGTTGCTGGCCCTCCACGCTGGACAGCCTGTAGAATGATGTGACCGGCAGAAAACACGAAACGAATTTATGTACAGAAACTGTGTTCTCGTGTTAGACCGCGAATTTCCACGCGAATTCATGTTTTCGTAGGTACAATTAAAGAAACGGAGGACAAACGAGAATTATTGTTATAACGCGTATATTACTTTGGATACTTTGCATGTTACGTGCATTCTGTACTGTTTTTTTTGCACGCGAAAATATCCTGTAAATGCATAAAAATCTGCAGCCTAATCATTATTACTATTAATAAAGAGGTTGCTCGCTAGGATAGAGTACACGCGTTCGAAAGGATTGTTCGATGCTCGATCTCTCGGTCTCTGTTTCGTACAACGGATTGTGAACAAAGACACGCCGGTGATGAAGAAGAGATTATCCTTGAAAATATAATTAACCTGTCCATCTTAACATCGTTTCCGGCCGGGAAATCTCTCGATTTCCGGTGCTCGACGAAAATACAAACGCACGTTTACCTTCTCTCCTTCGTCTTTAGTCGATAATGGATTACTATATCGATATTAGTGATTATCATATTAATAATAGCAAGAATAATAATAATAATAATAATAATGTTGATGATAATAATAATGCTGATAAATATGTTGACGTTAATAAAATATCGAATATAAAATACTCCTCGCTACCATATATTAAGATTCTCGATCGCTTCTATTTTCTCTCTCTCTCTCGTTTACTTCTTTATCTCTCTCCCTTTGCCCCTTGCTCGTCGCCTCGCAGGGGATCTCGAAAGAATACTAAGCACAACGTTCAATGTAATTTATATACATATATATATAAAATCTACAGCATCTATATATATACATATATAAATGTATATCGTAGTAATGCGACACAACTATGATAATGCGTTATACCACATGCGCCTCAGCGACGCGATCGCTGGGAAAATATCGGTTCAGAAAAATCTCGCTACTTTTCGTCTTCTCCTACTCGAACCCACCACCCCCAGCCTCGAGTTTCACCCCTAACCCCGCGAAACGCCCGTAACCGTATAACAGCTCCCTCCTCCCTTCGTTTTAATAATTAATTTCATTTCGTCTTTTGCGCCTGTCTTTTTTTCAATCGGTCTTTGTCAGTCAGAAAAGAAGAAAGGTCACGCGCGCCACGGTGACCATTTTAATTTCCCTCGCGTTTTTCGCTGCAGCGTCGAATCGACCCTCTCGATCTTCGATACGCAAAACCCCTTCGAGTTTTCCCGCCCGTTTTCCATCCAGGTTAACTCCGCCCGAGGAAACGCGTCGCTTCAGCGTTACACGACCGTGGTGGTATTAATAGTGTAATAATACTTAGTATAATAATATACATTTACATTTATATATATATATAGAGATTTTTTTTATTTAAATACTGATTCCTCTAGTTTGAGAGAGTGGTTGCCGTAGCTCGGATCTCGCGTCGAGTTCGCCGGGAAATGAGAATTTCCCCGAAACGATCACACGCACGCACTCACGCACACGCACACCCCTATTGCCTAGAAACGCTTTCCACCCCTTCCGTTGACGAAGAAAGGGGAGAAACAAGTCTCTGTCTCGTTGCATCTCCGTGGAAACAGCGCACACTGTGGTCGCGGTGTGCGTTTTCACGAACGTGTCCGCGAGTATTATTCCGCTTAAACATTAAACGTACTCCTAACGCGTTTTCTATCTTAAGAAAAAAAAAAAATAATAATAAACGAAAGATTGGTGAGTAAAAGTAGCGATTGGGGAAGGTAGGTGACGGGGGGGGAGAAAAACCTGACGTAAAAGGATCGAAATCGTATAGGAACACAAACAAAGAATATACAAAAATCGAAAGGAACAAGGATCGATGTGCGCGAAAGCTCGACGATCCATCGACGAACATCGTTTTTAAAATTCTTATAATTCTCTCCCTTATTTCCATCTCTCTCTATATCCTTGAGATCGCGATTGTTGAGGTCACAGCCGAAGCTGATATACTGGCTCTATCCCGTTCGATCTCACTCGCGATCATCCACGTTCGATTGCTACACCTCCTCCGTGATCACTCGAATCCGTTTGCGTGCGTTTGTCCTCGCTGGCTTATTAATAATTCCTCGTTCGTTTCATCCTTGCATAATTGAGAGGCCGCGGCGAGCTGTTCATCAGCCCAGTGCGCTGCTAAGCGCTGATTACTACCTCTGTTCGCTTCCTGATTTGCTCGTCAAATGGCTCGTGTGCTACGACTATTGTACGCCATGCCTCGTTATCATAGCAACTCTTGAATCTCAATAGATAGTCCTAACACACCGACAGTCCTATCGAATTTCGTTCGATCTTTCTACTACGGTGAAACCAGAATGCTCTACGCAAGCGAATCAAAGCAACAAGAAATTAATTTCCAAGGAAACGTAATTACTTCCTCTTCACATGTATTTTTCCTCTCTTTACATTAAGATCAGAACACTGAAAGACGTCGTTGCAAAAAGGTCCTGATTCCATCTCTCCTTTTTGTATAATAAAATCGAATTGAAAAAAAAAAAGGTGAACATTTAGTCATCGCGATTATTGTTCTTCGCATATCTTTCAACGGTAAAAACTGCGATCGGTACAAACGCACGCAAACGAATCGCAAGTTGAAACGCAAAGCGAACCGTCGACGTCTTAACACTAAAACTACCGACGATTAGGGTATACCTAATTATTAGGGAGACCAAGAAATTAAATTGAAAGCTGTACGAAAAAGATATCAAATATAAGAGAAACAAATTTTAGCAACCATAGTAAAAATTATAGTAAATTTTCAAATTACCACACGTCTCTATGAAAAATTACAAACTGGCTCGTTTTGACCCCCTTGGTAGTTCTAGTGTTAAACAAAAAAGACGATCGGCTGATCGATGTCTGCCTCGAGGTATCTCGATGGATCGACGCTGATGCGCGTGCAACGATGAACGAGCGCCGAAAGCCGACTTCGTTCGTCCCTTTAACGACAATTAAGTAGTTCGAGTAAGTAGTTCGAGTAAGTAATTGTGCGGTGGCACGTTCGAGGGGCCGCGTGTTCGATCTGATCGACGGGACCGTAGCGCGATTTACATCGATCCATGGTACACACAATGCTAAGAATAATAGAATGAGCTGCGCCATTGTTGCGCCCTCGAACGTACACCCCCCTCTCTCCTTTCTCTCTCTTCCTCCCCGCGATAATACAAACGCGCGCGTATAATATTTATTAATATATATATATATAATATGTGTATAATATATTAGATATATTCGAACGGTCTCACTCATATCCAATCACTATATATATATATATATATATGTATATCAATCGTCGATCGACAGCTTGCACAGGGAAAATCGAAAAAATAAAAAAAAAGGAAGGACGAACAAACCGAGGGGAATAGATAAACGATAAAGACGAGACGAGAAGAAGGAAGCGTGTCGAGGTTCGAGTTTCGCGTGCGAAATTTCACGAAGCGACCAAAGTGGAGCGGGTGTGAAGATCGAACCTCGAGCCTCGATGGATTTGGAAACCGTGGAAAGAAAAAAGGAACAATTTAAACAGCGTTTCAATCAAACGACAAACAAACAAACAAAAAGGCCTCGCGCGAAGCTTCAAACAAATCCGGCGAACCATCATCATGCGCAAGCACAGAAGTAGACGCGAAATATATGTGTGTATATATATTATATGTATATAGACCAATAGCAATAATAATAATAATAATAATGATTCCAATAATAATGATAATATAATTAATAATAATAATTAATAATCGAATATAGCTATGCAATAGAATATAATAATATAGTAAATAGAGACAAATTAAGCAACAACGATCATCTATTTTTCTCTCTCTCTCTTTTTCTATAATATATATTCATCTATATAATATATATATATACGTTTCGATATACCTATAATTAATCTTTTTTTTTTTATATTAATCTGCATTGATCAGCTTTCTCACCGATTTTCCTCCTTTTCCTCTCTCTCACTCCTCTCCTCCCTCAATCTCTCTATATAGACTCTCCCTTATTACTCTTGTCATCTACTAAGTTCTATTTAATCTCCCTTACGTTTAGTTATTATTCTTTGAGATATGTATCGTCGTGTGGGTGTACGTGTCCTCTCGCAATTACTCGATTACTCACGGGCGCTGTAACCACCCTCGCGTGGTCAGCCTACACCTCTCTCTTGCTAAACCCTACCTTAGCTAACCCCTTTCGAAATAGCAACCATCCTGGAGATCCTGTTCTAACCTTCGTCGTTAAATAATTACGAATAGCAGTCATTCCTCGTCATCCCGTTCCTCGAAATTCTCGCGTCTGCCTGGCCATGACGACCCGATCGCCTTTATTCGTATCCTATGTGTACCGTGTGCATGCGTGTTCGCGTGTGGTGCACAGTTAACGTGTAACGTTCACAATTAACGTGCGGCGTTCACGTTTAACGCGACCAATATCGGTATCTTACGGAGTGCAGCATATGCGTGCGCGTACGAATGTGTGTACATATGTGTGTGAATGTGTGTGTTTTTCGTAAAATCGTCGTGAAGCACGACGCCGGTTCCATTATTTAATTTCTTTTCTTTTTTTTTTTTTGTTCTTTTATTACGTTCATGAACAACTTCGCGTCTTGTTTCTCTCGTCTTTGTTTCTCTTTTTTTTTTCTTCATTTTGTTACGAAAATGGCAGTTATCGGTCACAGCCAATGGCTATATCAATAATCATTATACACGTTACGCGTTAATACGTTATTATTACGTTATTAGTTAACCTTAGACGACGCTTTTTATTACTCGTTACGTTAGAAACGTGGTAAATGCCTCCTACGAAGTGAACTCGCTACGAATAATACAGCGTGCTCTCTCCCTCCCTCTGTGTTTGCGTGTGTTGTGTGTGTGTATGTTTGTGTGTTTGTCGTGATAAAGTCGCCACGAACGGTTTTCATGGGTGCTGTTCGTCGCGTTCGAGGAGGAAACGCCATCGATTTCCGTCTTCGTCGAGCTTCGAGAAAAACGTGTACAACTTCCGATCTTGAGCTGTTCCTTTAGTCAGAGTTGAAAATCGTCCACGAGAAAACGATTCGTCGACGAGTGTCTCGTTTCTAACGAACGATTCTTTCCGCGATGCGTGTGTGTGCGACACACAATAGCCGAGGATTTTGGCTGTGGTGTTGGCGAAATGTGTCAGACTGTTTTATCGATCTGATCGAGCCGTTCCTGGCGGGAGTGGCGCGGTTTTGGGACGGTCGTGAAATATATCGAATAATATGGAAATCGTGCGAGAAAATTACGAAACACGGGGCGACGTTAGACGGTGATACGCGTGTTGCTGGAAAACACGTGAAACGTTGGATTTGTTGGCGCATAATTTTTCTTTTTTTTTTTGCCTACTTTTTCCCTTTCTCTCTCGAACGTCACTGCGACGTAAGAGACGCGGGGTGAAGAGTGAAATCGTGTCAAGTGAAAGAGTGGGCTTCGCAGAGCGAGAAACGATTAATAAAAACAATAATTAATTTTTCCAATACGACTTTTAATACACTTTAAATTACCAACTTTTTTTTTTCTTCTCTCGTTTGCTCGATAAAAAGATAAGACTTCGATACGTCCATATAAAACAACGAAAAATAGATTAAATAACAATACAATAATAATACGCTACTTGCGATATTTATAAAAATATATATATATATATGTGTGTGTATGTTGTATGTGTATATATATATCTATATATCATTTACATAATTTACTTATAATAATTCTCTCTCTCTCTCTCTCTCTCTCTCTTTCTCGAAAGCGCATAAACAACTTAAAAACGGGAAAACAGAACATATTCGATTGGAAAGACAAACGAGGGGCGGGAGGGGGAGATCACGCCGCAAGCATTACAAGTAGAGAACAGGAAATAGAGCCAGTGATTCTAACATTTTATGATACGTTGCTTAGATCTCATAATTTAGCAATACGTCTCCAATCTCAAGACCGATTCAAACGATCAGTCTTTCACGCGTTCGAAAGTTTGCGGAAAAAAAAAAGAAGAATCAGCAAGGCAAGATCATAGTTAAGGAACGAATTAAACGAGAATGCTTGGAATTAATAGTTAATTTAAGTGTTACAAGTAAAGAACTCTCCGTCTGACACATCGTTGACTGTCGCCACTGTGAACGATCCAACGTTAAGTGAAAAAGGAACACGATAGGTCAGACATCGTCGGTGGCTCGCGCCTCGCGAAAACAGGAACGCGTCACACCTCCGGAAGACGATACTCGATCGTTTCGTTATCTTTTTTTTTTTCCTCTCCTCGAAAACCATCCACGCTGCTCCTCGTTGATCGACACGGAAATCGGGCGATCTCCTCTTAAAAGCGTCATCGAATCGATTTCGCGCGCGCCGGTGGGTGTGTCGTACAAATGTGAAAAATGCCCGGATGCAAATGAACCCCTACACCTCCCTTCACCCTAACCCTTCCTCACTCCACGCTAAACTAATCGATCGTACACGAAACGTAACAACTATAGTCGAAATCGAGATTCGTCGGTAGAAAAACATTGTTAGCGAACAACTTTTGATTCACGGTATGGCACTGCAATACTCGCCTCCCTTCCGGTTTACCCGTCCACAGTGATCGATGGTGCATGGCCAAAGAGGAAGATCGACGCGGAGACACCCGTCGATCACGACGATCGTCACCCTAACACGCGGCTCAAACGCAACGGAAGAACGAGGGTGCACCGTTGGTCGCTTCTAAATTTCGATTTCGGAAACCCAATCGGTGGACGTTTCATCGAGAAGGTCCGCGATGACGCAGGCTCCGATCGAAAAATCGAAAGCGAAACGATCGCGACCACGTGGCACCGCAAATTTCGATTGGACACGAACGGAAACTTAGCACGCGACCGAGCGTCATGAAGACCGCATGGTACAGAGATCTAACGACGAAGACGACGATCGCGAGGAACGATGATGATGACACTGTCGCGACGATATGTCGGAACCTCGGCCAAAGTTGAAGGCTGCCTGACGCGTCGGTTAAATCGGTTAAGTGCTTATTACATCCAGCAGTAGTCGTCCCAAAGTCTAGCGGAGGTTCTCGACAGAAAAGCTGCTACGCCGGCACACAGCCTCGTCGACGGAACCCTCCTCCTCCGGGTGCTGCGTGTATCGTCTTCCGGGATCGCGCGTCGGGGGAGGGGAAGACTGCGTGACGACGAACGCGACCTCGAGAGGGCCAACCTCTGCTGCCGTTCGTCGAGGACCACCGTGCAAGAAGGTGACCGGAAGACGGACGCGTATACCCGGTGGCTCGAATTCCGTCGCGAATCGGCGCGGATCGATCGAACGCGCGCCCCGAAGGGAACCACGGCCAACGGAAATCGTCTACGGGGCTTGTGAACGTGCTCTCTCCACCGTAAAAACTCTCCATACACACACCTTCCGATCTGACGCACGTCGAGAGGTTTTTCTCGAAGCGGGAACACGAAACGCGCTCCGAGTTCCGGCAACCACGTTACGCGCGATCGTTTCCTCCCTAATCTGTCGCCGATCTTTCTCGTCTCTCTCGTCTTATTTCAACCTTTACTTTGTTGTCCACACACACTCTCTACCCCCGCGAGAAACTTTCAGTTTCCGCCTCGCGGTGTTCTCTGTTCGTTCGAGCGAAGCGGATACGCGCGCACGACAGAAGAAATCTAAGCGATGTTTCCTCGTCTGTCGGTTTCACGAGCCGGTCGAATCTGTCTCGTTGCGTTCGTCGCGAACCTGCCACCACTCTGTGTGTACTTGCGCGCTCGCGACAAGAACTGCGGCGCGAAATTCGAAACTCCCGCCCAAAATAGAAGTAGCAAGTGAAAACGCAAGAACTGCGAAAAGGCTCGCGCGCCCGTATTTCTTTTGCTTAGTGGTTTTTTTTTCTTTTTCCTGCTTCTTTACCCCATTTTCTCTCTCGTATTTTCCCCTCCCCTTCGCCCACTCTTTCCCTTACCCCGATATCTCAAGCTGCGAGAATCGGATCAGACTTTATAATGCAGCGAAGTTTAATGACAGACGATTTGTCTGACATGATCTACATGTGCATGTACAAGCACGCCGACCGTTTTTTTTTCCATTTCTTATGTTTTTTTTTTCGTTTTCTGTTAATATTTATACTCTGCGCGGCGGCGTCCCCGTATATCGGAACGTAGATGCTAAAGAGAATACCTATAAATATAGTTTATATGTATATATATATAGAATATAATATAATATAATAATATAATATAATAATATAATAATATATATAATATAATATAATAATATATGTTTATGTCATCACCGTGTACCTTTTACGCATAATTTTTTCTTTTTAATCTCTCTCTTTCACTCACTTTCACTCTTTCTCTCTCGATCTCTCTAATTTATACTTAACATAGAAAAAATATAGAATTTACTTTGCCTTGAACTTAAATATAATAAACCTCTCTCTCTCTCTCTCTTTCTCTTTCTCTCTCGAGCGTCGATTAGAATATATATATATATATATATATATGTATACATATCATGGCGTCCGTATATGTATATATATAAATATGCGACTTATTTCTTTCGTTTTTTTCGTGTACGTGTCTGTTCGTGCGTGTGCGCGCGCGTGAGAGTACGTGTTGTCGTCTGTGTGTTCACGTTCGATTGCGTTCGCGTGTATTATTTTCTTGAGCGTGTACGTAGTACATGTACATGAATGTGAGAGTGTGCGTATATGATGTATGTATGTGTTGTGAGCGCGGGTTTAGAATTTTTATTGTGATCGATGCGTTGTGAGGTGAGTGATGATGTCTGGTGTAGACAACAAATAATATTATACATAGACATTTAATATACACTGAACGTGGATGTATGCATGGAGACACACTGTACGAGTCCGTGTGTGTGTGTGTGTGTGATTATGGTAAGTGTCTGTTCGTTCCTGTTAACCGGTAGCTCGCGAAGAGAACGTATTTCGACAAGAAGGAAGAGTTTCACCAGCTTTACTTCTCGAACGAAGAGAACGACACGGAAAAAGGGGTTCACAGGGGTGTTGGCAGGGACGGGGACATTCGAAACGAAACACACGGCGAACGAAGACACCTGCTGAACGATCTAATAAAAAAATACAAAATAAAACATAATAGTCATAATAATATTAATAATAATAATAATAATAATATTAAAAAATAAAGAACGAAGAGAGGTGAGTCTGGCTGAGAAACCACCGAGACACCCGCTATACAGAGCTGCGGCTCGAACGATCGAAAAAATATCCTCTTTCTATCCGATCATCCGTCAAATACTGGATGACGCGTATTATATATAATATATATATATATTTTTTTTTTACGTAATATGTATTTAATAATTATCATACCTCGACTTGTTCGGAGCTGCGACTTGAGCATATCTTCGTTTAAAAATGGCAACGATTGACAAGAAGTTTTCGACGATCCAAAGGAAACGAAAACAAAGGCGAAGAAAAAAGAACAGCCTCGCACACGATGTTGGTAGGAGGATAATACCGAAGAAAAAATCACGCGACCAGTGAAGAAAAAGAAGCTAAAGGGAAGAAGAGTGAAAACGGAAGTCGATGTGAATACCAGACAGAACGTTTAAACAAAAGATGGTCGCGTGGACCGTCGAACGTGGACGATCCTGTGGAACTCATTTTTCAAACAACCGCGCTAACCACGATACAGCAGTTTTTCTCTTCTTCCTCCTTAGTATTCCAAAGAAAAAAAAGAAGAGCGGACCTACAAGCTCCCTGCGCTCGAGAGCGATAAGAATCGTTCGTCCAGCTTTCGCGAACAAGCAACGAAATATTCCACGACAAAAGAAGAGAAAAAAAGGAAGAAAGTAAGTTGGAACACAGAAGAACACAGAAACCACGTACCGGCCACCCTCTCGTTCGCGCTGCGGTTTCCCACCCCCATATGCACGCGTCTTATGGGGTTGCGCGCACCACGACGACCTTTCACGTTCCGGAAACCGCGAAGGGTCGTCCGCGAGGATATCCCAGAGGAAGGACGAGGGGGGAAATGGGGGTACGACGAAGCGGAGAACGAAAAGTAGTATGAGTCGTCCTTCCTCGTACCGATATACTCTTGCCCTGGCGAGAGGGGGGCGGTACAGTGTGTGATAATATCATTGACAGCGTCCGATATACGTCCATGCGATACAATAATGCAATGTGTAACTGGTAATAATATGCAACGACCGACTGTTCAAAGAAAAGCTAAAATACACACGGGTCGTCGATCCTTACACAGTGAAAGATACATCGGTTTAGTACCTCCTCTTTGAAAGAGCGAGTTATATTACTCGGATTATTACTTAGGGCTCGAAGAATACACTTACGGGGGGAGAGCGAAGTCGGTCGCACCCCGTAGAGATCGACCGACTACGTTTTTCTTCTCTTTTCCCTTCTTTTTCTTCCCCTTGTTCTCGTTCTTTCAGCGAATCAGGGAGAAGCCAGTTCACGCGTTCCCGCGATGCGCCGTTATCTTAAAACACTTTGTTTCCCATTTTAAGCGCCGTCTCCTTTTACCTTCCCTCCTTTCCTTTTCGCGTTTTTTTCGCTTCTAGTTCGCTTCTTTGTTCTCGCCGTTCATATTTTTTTTGTTTCTTTTTTTTTCTTCGTAGAACTCTTAATATAGTTAATAATAATTTCCTTTGTCGCCGGCGTGTGTACGTATTTGTGTGTATTTGTGTGTATGTGTGTGTACGTGTGTGTATGTGTGTGCAGCTGTCCCCGACCACCCGTCGTCCCGTCGACGAAACGCGCGAAAAATACAAAATCTAAATCTCCTCGATAAAATATCATCCTTCTTACTGTTCGTCAGACTTTTTCTTCCTGACACGATATATATATATATATATTTATATATATAATATATCTATTTATGTTTATATTTATATATATAATATATATATTATTAATATTATTATTATTATTTCAATTGCTATGTCGCTTATATAAAGGTAAGATAATACTCTAGTAGCGAGGGAGGCTGGGTGGAACGGGCACGCCGTTTTTTTTATAATACTATCATCTAAGTAGTTTTGCGGCAAATCGAGGGACACGTGACCACTCGCCCTGGTTTCCCCCCCTTTTCTCTTTCTTTTTATTCTCTCCTCTCTCCTACGACGTCTGCCTGTATATGATGAGATCGGCTATTTCTGCCTTGTAGTGTACGTGTCTGTATACGTGGTGTACGTTTATGAATGAGCGTGTGTTCGGTATAAGTTACGTCAAATGTGGGCAATTTTTCGGTAAATGTTCGCTGCGATTATGTGCGACAAGCTCGCAGGTCTCGGAAGTCCGCTGTGTCGGTACACCGACCGCTAGAGTAGCTTCCATGGAAAACTTTTCGCTTTCCGTGAGATAAAATGAAAAAGAAAAATATATGCTGCAAGAGTATTCGCGGTTATGTTTGTTCATTGAGAGAGATCAATAATTTTAATCAACTTTATTAATTATTCAATGAAAAAACTTCGGAAGCTTGACTCCCGGAGGATGCACGACCTTCCTTTGTCGCACTTTTCTCATTCTACACTGTTTAATCGATTACCACCAAACGTACCCTGTGATCACGCGACGTAACCTATTTCACGGTTCCGTGTCGAGACATTTACAGAAGATACGAAAACTTTATTAATTATCCTCGCTGAGATTCACATTTTATTCAGTTTTGTTATAGAAGAAAGAAGGATAACGATGGTTCTTAATTCGCTACGCGCAGATCCGTAAGTCTTCTCGCTTCTATGCGACGCGATCAGCTGTTCGTGCGCCGCCATGTTTGAGCTGTTGGTCACGTGATCACGGGAGACGTAAAAGAGCGTAACGATCGAGAGAGCGAATGAACTCTACTGCAACTGCGCCTCCAGCCATTCAGAAGCGCCACTTTATCGTGGAAGTCGAAGCTGATAATTTCTACTGAACGTTCAGAATGATAAATGGGGCGTTTCAGATGATTCGTATACGCCTTGTTAAATAAAAATATAGAGCTCGTACAAATTTTATACATCGGTATGTTGTTCGCAAGCACCTTTGATATAGTGTTTCATAATGTTTCGCGGAGAATTGCGTAATAAAAATCACAGCTTCGCTCCAAATCCACGAACGATACGTGCGGTGAAAGAAGGATATTATAAAATATACAAATGTTTTAAAAAACTACCAAAAGGTTTCATTGGAGAGCGTTAACGCTTCCCGTCGTGGATTGTCAATTCTCTAAAAAAATAACATCTACGCTAATTAAAATTTCATCGACGAATGCTCGATACAACGTTTAAATCCGTCCATTCCATTATCCGGACTGCCTTCGATTCAAATGAATTTGTAGAAAAATACGAAAATACTGTGACGAATACAATCAGCGAATGGAATGTTGTTGCAATCAAACGTTTATTGCAATCGATACGAAACACATATCCGCTACCTTCAGCCTAATTCGTTTTCCCGGACCGAAGTAGCGTCGTCGTCCCGGTGGTCAACAGTCCCGCTACCACGAAGGTATCGATCCTGCCGACACGTCAAACTTTTTCCGATAGTTCGAAGGCAACCCCATAAACGGCTAAGCCAAACGTATCCTTCTCCCACGTAACACAGCCGTGCGTTCACGACAGCGATACACGAACGGCGTGTACACCTACATACATATTCTCCTCCTCTTCGTTGCTCTCCGTCACGCGTCAGCCCTCTAACATCGCTCTTGGTTCTACGTCGGTGGCGTGTGGTCGTGTCGCTGCGCGAGTAAACCTGCGAGCCCGAATATCGACTATATACGTATTTATTATCGAGGGTAAAAGTACGAAAGAAACGATGACAATGTGAGCGAGTATGCTTTTCTCTCCCTCTCTCTCTCTCTCTCTTTCTCTCTCTCCCACTCTCGCGTTCTATATACTCTCGTAGAACTTAAAAGCTGACTTCGTTGTATCTGGTCGGCGGGAACGACGCGACATGTACGTAGCATTTATTCGTATCGGGGCATTCCCGGCGCTTAGAAGAGGTTATTGGCAGCAGTGGAATTGAGACATTGTGCGCGTCCGCTCCCCCGACGCCCGCCGCGGGATTCGCGCGCCGCGGCCGTGAAACGAGCGGGGGACACGAGCTTTTCTTTATATACTCGGGAAACTCGGGGTGGGCGTTCTCCGGCGCCGTCGTTCCTGGATCAGCCGCCAAAGTGTCGAAGAGCAGACGACGTGCGTCGTCGATGGTGTAAATCGGTGTACAGCCGCTGTACCAGGTGCCGCGACGCGAACGGAGCCTGAAGGATCTCTGGCCGGCTCCCGACGATGCTTAAGAGAAGATACGAAGCGCCTGCAGGACGGGCCTGGAGCAGACGGGGCAGCTTGGGTCGGAGCTCTCGCAGACCCGGTTGCCGCAGTCCAAGCAGAAATGATTGTGTCCGCAGGGCACTAGGGCGGCGGTCACCTCCTTGTCGCCGCACACCACGCATTCCCGTCGTCCGCCGCCCAACAGCGAGTCCGTAGGTGACGTGGGACTCGCCGAGGCCGGCGGTGATGGCCTCGAGGGTAGCGCGACTCCCGGGAACGACCAGATCGAGGACGCTGACACGGTCTGCGACTCGAACGAGGGTGACTCGCCCAGACCCTCGTCCCTCTCCATGCCTGCGCCCCAGATGGCCACCAGATCGTTCAACCCTGGAGCACCGGAACTGCTTGACGAGCTGCTGCAACTGCCGCTGCTGGAGAACGCTCCGCTGGATCCGTTGGAGCCGTTCGAGCCGGGTGGATCGAGGCAGCCGAGGATGGAGCCAAGGCCGCCGCGGCAGAGCACGCTCAGCAACTCGGAATCGTCGAGGGTGGTTCCCGTGCCGGTTCTAAGGGCTATGTGCGCCTCGATCTCGCGTCTCGCCGCCTCGACGCTCTCCGGCAGTCCCGTCACCTCGAACACGGGCTCCTTGTCGCGGCTAGGCGTCACTATGTAGGTGTGCGTCTGGTGCTGGATTCTCTTGATGGTCGCCCCCTTCGGTCCCACCACCAGACCGACTACTCTGTAGGGGACTCGTACCTGAATGGTCACGTGGCCCGGGACCGACGCAGGCGGTCCGGGTGGTGCGCCCAACAGGGCGCCCAGCGAGCTCTTGCGCGACGCGCGGATCTGAGAGAAGTGCTCGGCGGCGGAGAGGATCTCGCGCTTCGCACGGGCCACGTCCTCCTTGCGGCCGGTCACCACGAACACCGGCTCCTCGCCGCGGACCGGGGTCTTGATGTAAGTGTTGGTCTTCGCCCGGAGCGCTTTGATTTTACAACCTGCAATCAGACGGGGAACGATCGTTTAGATACAATTTTCTTGGAACCAATGTACGCTGGAACGAGAGCTCCCTTTTTTTATCGCGTCGCGCTAGGAATGCGCGATCGCGCGGAAGCGTTAAGTATAATCGGGTTTCTCTTTCCTTTTTCACATCGATACACGGTTTCGTTGAGATAATTATACAGGGGGGGATTTCAGAATAGCGATAACAGATATCGCTAAAGGCTAAATGTATAGCTCAACGTAAATTAAATAGTAGGTTCAACTGTTTCACGTGGATCAACGTTTTTCAATATTTTTCGCATAAGAACGTTAATTAAATTCCGTGTTAAACGTGAGATTTAACTTTCGCAAAACTCAGGGCGATATTTCGCGTTGCCTAATGGAAAGGCTGCAGCATCTAACAAAAACATTATGTTTCACACAAAAATGAATATCTATGTACATCTCAATGCCACAAGACATACTAATTTCTCCGTAATCACTTCTCACCCCCTCAACAAATACCCCAAAGTGACCCAAAACCTTAAATTCCAATCGGATCAGACAAACAAAATTCTACAACTCCGACATTTGTGCACCATATTAGTCTGCTCCAGTCCGAAACAAAACGCAAGTACCGGAGAAACAACGGACAGAGCACGTAGAGATCATCAAGGTACGAAAGAGGAGAAAAACTGGAGGAGGCGCTGAGATGCTACGGGGAAGGAAGAGAGCGACTTAGAAGAGGCTGAGAGAGGAAGACAGAGAGAAAGAGAGAGAACAGGGAGAGAGGGAGTGAGAGGGACAGAGAAAGACAAGGGGGGAGAGAAAGAGAGAGAGAGAGGACAGGGTGCAGGAAACTGGAAGGAAGGAGGTCCCGACCCGGTCTGGTCCTCGGTCTCGCAGACTCCTTGGCCTTGAGCCGGCGCAATGCTAGCAATGCAGGTGAACCACTCCTCTCCCTTTCCTTCTTTCGCGGCCGTCCACCTTCTGCGCTCGTCTTCGTCCTGGCAAGAGTACCACCACCACCTTTCTCCATCCCGCGGCTATCCTTCGCCGTGGCTCCTCTCATCCTTCCCTCCCTTTCTCTCTCTCTCCCTCTCCAAGCTCCCTTTCATTCAGTTCACTCTCTCCTTCGCTGCAACCAACGAACGCGCGACACACGCGTCCCTCCCTTCCCGGCCCCCGTAGGTTCCTGCGGGTTCGCATACCTCAGCCTCCTTTTCCGTTTCCTCGCCGCTGCGCGATTCCGCCACGTTCATTAGGGACGGGAGGGGAGGGGGCTTTTTAATTGGGTATATTGACCGGCCCGCGTGATTATAAATCACACTCTGGCGATCGTAGATTTGAAACGGATAGTTAGAGCGCGAGATGCTTTCCTTTGGTGGAGGATTGAAGGTAACGGAGGCGGGAGTTGTGATTCTTGATCAAACGAGTTATACGCTCTTTACTTTCTACGATTCTCGAGGAAGATTCGAAGAGATTAGAAACTTCTATGCGATAGTTACCGGGATTACCAACGATAACACGAAGTTCGAAGATGAAACTTAAACAGAATGGATGATATCATCAAAATTAAATACCGATTACCATGGAAGATTGTGTATGAACTGGCCCTATAGACGTAACCATAAATACCGCAGTCAATTTCGATAATAAAGTATGCGTTCGTCAAACCAACCGATCGATCGATCGCGAACCATATAAAAACACACGAGGCGAATCAGTGGCATCGTGCTCATCAAGAAATCCTCTAACTCCTGCTCCTACTATTATATGCTATCATAGACATCAAGCTAAACCAACTGATGTAAAAATATCACGAAACAGCTTATCGATCGCTCCTCTGTACGAAGCAAAAGGGTCATCAGATAGGAGCACGCAACTCCACTTACTCGATCAAAACCGGACGACATTTTTGCCCATCTACCAACGGTGAGGCCGCTGGAAAGCGTTTCTCTGCCGGACGACGGAGCGACGTTTCCCTTTGGTCGGCCGCGTAGTCCTTGCGCGACGCGACAATGTCACGGGCGTCCATGGCTCTTCAGGGACGGCCGCTGCGGCACAATCTTGACATCGATACGGTCTTAACTGCACGCCACGCCGCGACGCGACGTGACGCGCTCGGTGGCGTTTAAACGCGGGAGAGGAAAGGGACACGATCCGCGACGCGAGGTCGTCTCGGGGGCACGAGCGTAATTGCGGCCATAACCATGGAGAGGGGCCATTTTTCCTTCGCGGAATTCCGATGAATTCAGCGAATTCTCCCACGGAAAAGCGCCGTTTCCGAGCGTAACTGTCCCGTGTGAGCTGTGTGACACCATGTTTAGTAGGAATTATGATATCACTCGATTCGCTCGGCTCTGCCACGTCTTTGGTAACTTTCGTCCCCAATGGCACTTCAATTTTCCTTGGGATAATTTTCCATTTGGAGAGAAACGAATTTCTAAACGAATTCTTGGAATTTATGAAACGCGATTTGCTTGATAGCGATTAACAATAGGTTTATGGAACCCGTTAATCTGACTTTAGGAGTACAATTTACAGAAGCAATTACTATTATTCCTAACAATTTTTGTTAACTTTTATTAATGGAGTGATAGGAATATACCCTAATCTATTTTCCTCTCAACTTTGCGACTTCAAATATTTCCTATTTTTTAGTATATGTATATTAGAAATAGATGCACAACAAATGTCCGTAAATCTAGCGTTAAGCAGCTAATTTTCGACCCCAAGAAAAGCACCTACACCTATCGTTCGGAAATGTAGTTGCACCCGAGTATACCTTGACATTTGGAGGTACAGAATTTTATAAAGGCAACGGCGCTGCTCGAGCCCTCAAAGCCGAGCGCGCCGTAAAGAAGATAATTATTTGGCCTACTTTAAGAGGGACACTCTGTGCCTCGCCCCATCTCCGACCTCTAATCATTGCAAAGCGCATGGATTTTGCGAGCAGGCCGCTTTCGTGCGAACGCACGCGCCAGGCGAGTAGCCCCCACGGGATCGCCTGGCTAAAAACGATGACGGGGCGCGCAAGTTCCATTACCGGGAGCCGGGGAAAAAATGTTTCGTAACGCGTTCACGCGCGTCCTCGATCCAACAGTAAGGGGTAAATCCTGTTTCAGTTTCATCGATCACGCTTTATTTTCGGAACCCATTGTACCCAACCTTCTCCTCCACCCGTCCCCGTTCCTTCCTTCCAGCCGGTTTACCTTCGACGATTATATTCATTCAGCGGTTACACACCTTGCCACGCCGTCCCTCCCCTTCAACCCTTTCGCTGTTTTTCCACGCCGTTTCAGCTGGATGCACGAAACGCTCGCTGTGTGTGTATGTGTGTGTGTGTCGGTTGTAAACCCTGTCCGTGGTACTTTGTGGGAAGGACCAACGACTTCAATAAACCTCGCGGACCATGAAGGATGGATGGACGCGTCGTTACGCTGCACCAGTCAGGTTTACAAGAATCCTTGACGAGACGAGAGTAAAAGTAGCTCGAAACGGAGGTGAATTACAGGCTTCTCGTGGCTCCATTACCGGGGCCAATCTCGCTTCCCGTTTCAGAGGAACGAGAGGTTGACATCGAAACCGGGTTCTTTGTACTCGAACAATAAACCTGAAATTTTCCTTCGATCGTTCTGTTTCGTTTTAACGCTTTGGCAGACACGTTGGTCGTGTATCGATCGGTCACGATTTCTCCTGCGACGTCACGGTGGTCACTAGGGATCACCATGGGTGACCATTCAAGTTACTTATAATTGTAAGAGTTGAATAAAAATTGACAATTAGTGCGTTTTGAACATTATCGCTAATTTGCCATTAACGAACGAGAGCATTTTTCTAGAACAATGACCAATAGAGATCGACGGATTTTTTAAAAATTATTTGCTTTATTTCTAGAGCAAGAAAAAGTGCATAATTAATTATTCTTAGAACAATCATCAATGACCTCTAGAACAATAACCAAAAGGATCGATGGATTTTTAAGAAATTAATTGCTTTATTTCCGGAGCGAGAAAAAATCCGTAATTAATATCGCTTTATTCGATTTTATGGAAATTTTCAGTACTGATTAGTATATGAACAGATACAGAAGGATACTGAAGTAAATATTTAGAATATTTATAATGTCGCGAATATGGCGGTATTTGTTCGCTAAGGGTTAGAGTATATTTTGAAGTAAAAAGTGCTTTATTGAACGATTAAACATTTTTATTATAACGTCAAAAATAAAAGATTAATTTCTATGAAATATTGCATCTAACGATGCACTCCCATGTCAAAGGGTTAGACATCGTAAGTCCTGACTCAAGGATTCAATGTCGCGTCGTCGGTGTGTATTTCAGTTTGAAGTCCAGTGCGTTTGCCAAAAGCACGCGATTTTTCTAGCAGTGGATAAACAAGGCTACGACCTCTCGGCAAACTGGGACGTTCGTACGATCAAGTACGCAAAATGGCGCCAAAATAGTGCGCCCTCGTTTTTTTAAGAATCATCGATTCAATTCTATGAGTTGACTGATTTTTATTAATTCCTATGCAATTTTTAAATATCGTCTGTTTCATATTAAAAATGACCTTAAAATAAATAACCAAACATCGATACTACATTTTGCCATTTCTGAGTATAAGTATAAACTTAGATTCACAAATTTTTTCTATTCAACATTTTAAGAATCCAAACAGTGAAGAATATTACAGTTCTAATTTGATATATGACAGCCATCAATATAAAATTTCAATGCAAAGAAAATTCTTCTGGACCATTTTTACTTTAGAGACTAACATGCAACTCCAATGTTTGGCAACTTAGTTTTTTGGCGCCACCTGACATATTTCGTTTACCTGATACAAAGAAAATTCTTCTGGGCCATTTTTACTTTGGAGACTAACGTGCAACTCCAATGTTTGGACACTTAGTCTTTCGAAGTCACCCAGCTCATTTCGTTTACTTAATTATGGGTAACTAAGGTACCTGACCTGTTACATTATGTTATCCACAAAGGTTTATTATCCACTACACGCGGTAAACGAATAGAGATAACGTTCGATCTGTTGTGCGACATTTGTACGACATTTGTACGAAAAAATCGCGGAAATTTTTGTGAAAATTCTTGAACTCGAATTCAAAATCATGCGATATCGCATGCCAATGACTAGGTGTACCGTTCAGACGTATCGTAGCGATAGAACGCTGCGGGGGAAAGTCGGTCGTAATTCTAGCTGGCAAATTGTTAAGACGAGGCTCGCCACGGCACAAGGGTAACCATTATTATCCGTAATCTGAAGAAGCATAAATTTGCCCAAGGATACACCGAGGTGAGATGCCTACGGCGGTGAAGTAGACGAGAAGAAAGACGTAGAAATTGAGGGGAATAAAAATTAGGGGGCCGGCTATGGCCTGCGAAGAAATGGCCGTGCACCGATGTCCCTTATAAAGAAAAATAAATTTGGACTCCAACATAATTAAACTCGAGCTCTCATATGCGATATAAATTGAATCGAATCAGTGTTTTTTACAAATTTTAATATGTATTAATTATGCTGGAGAAAACTTAATTCATTAGTTAAGCATAGTTTATAGGTTTTGACGAATTAAAAAATTCCAAGCATAAGATAGTGAAAATATTTATATTTACAAAAGTAGTAGTTCCACCTCGTCATTTGATTTAAAGGAAAAAATAAAGATAATTTCAAAGACAACGCGTGGATGTAAACTGTCAAGAAAAACTTGGGAAATCTCTTGTCCTTTATTGCCAATCCCAAATCTTCTGCTAATTTCCCTGTCGATGCCTTGAAAATTAATAATACACATCAATTATCAACTTCTTTCGTTTCCACGAAACATACGGTATAGCATCAAAACTTGTGAACGCTGAATACTGTTCGCTATTGAAATGCTACGAGACTCCTTAATGGGCATTACGAACAACAGACTTAAACCTTTCAAGTACACTCCTGCGCATCACGCCACAAGATGATCTGGAACACGACAGCGAATCACGTAATAAACCTATCGAGTACCGTTAATTGACCACAAGCGAAGCAACATAATTTGTCCAACTACTGAATAATGTATGTGGACACAGGAATGTCAAAGTGATCGTTTCGATGAATTAACGACTGGTCTTAGAACGTCGCACAGTGAGATTTAATTGGATCTATAATTCAAGAGAGCAATACATCAATACTTCTATACCATAATTAATTTTATCGGGTATTACGAAGATCATCGACCATTAGACATTCATCGTTTATTAATATTCTGTTTCCTCGACATGGATGGGAATAGTTTAATTTATGAACATCAGTGATCAAACTTTATAATTCATGAGTTTAACGTAAAAAAAGGAGGCTACAAAAATCTGCTCTGTTCTCATTATAGCAGTATCCTTAAAAATTTCTTAGCCACCGTTCCTCGAATAGCAGAAGCAACTTCTCCAAGTACACTCGAGACAGTTTCAGCCCTGTAATCTGAACTACCGATGGCTCGAGTTTCCTTCGAAACTTCAAAGAGCAGTCCAGAGCTCGATGACGTACAACGTTAACACAACTGAAAGACAGTTTTCCCGGCTGAAAAAGACACGAAGAACACGAGGAACCTCTTAGGGACTGTTTCCAACTGCGACCACAAAACTGTGCACAGTTGAGCTGGAAAAATGTGACTTCATCTTAAAAGGAAATAAATAAGCGTTACTCTGTAGTACAGTCGGTGTAACAAATATTACTCCGTGTCAACGATATTTTAATACTCCGCCATTTTTTAAGAATTAATTAAGAAAGAACTTTATATAAATTCACGAAATAATTCAACCTGCGTAAACATATACATTTTTAATAACAATAAGTTGTTCCCGCTATCACACACATGTTGTTATGAGAACGGACATTAAGGTGTTAATAGCGCATGTAACAGACAAGATATCAAAATGAAAGTTACCACGTGATCCCGCAAGAAACAGTGTTACCAACCCAAAACGCAAAAAGTTTCCATTTCAAAACACCGAAATATGTTCGCCCATCCCCCTTCCTGGCACCGTTTCCACACTGTCACGAAGTGGAAATAGGCTATCGGCTAATGTTTCCAGTAAAAGTTGACCGCAATTCGTCGTTCCTCTTCGTCACGAAGGGTCGCGTGAATAGGCGAGTTTCCGTTTATCCAAGACCCTCCTCCCCCAGGTTCCGGAAATTCGCCTAGGGCGACGAGGGGGCGGTTCGGTCGGTTAAATAACTCCGGGAAGGCAGGTGTATAAGCAAGGATCAGTGGTATACGCACACCGACAGGAGTGGCATTCGCGAGCACACGCAGGAATGAGAGAAGGAAAGAAGGAAGGAGGGAAAGAAAGGAAGAGGGCAGAAAGGAACGAAGACATGTTGTTGAAGAAGGCAACAACAACGACGACGATGACGATGACGACGACGAAGATGAAGAAGAAGAAGTAATAGTAGTAGTAGTAGTAGAAGGTTGCTCCTCGTGGTCGAAGAAGAAGGTGGCTGCTAACTCGATGCTGGTGCCGATGGTGGTGGTTCGGATGGAGGAAGAGAAGGTGGGGCGTGGGTCGCAGACAGTTGAAGGGCCGCGGCCAAGGTGAGGTGAGACGGAGAGAAAAGAGAGCGAAGGAGAGAGGAGAAGAGTGAAAGAGAGAGAGAGAGAGAGAGAGCTGAGAGAAAGAGACTGCCATCGGAGAGGCGCCGTTTGCCTTTGTCTGCCCTCTATCGAAAGGACCAGAAGGGACGAAAGAGAGGATCGACCGGGACCCGAGAGGAGCTCGACCCTATCCTTCGCGTCCTTACTACGCAGTCGGATTCTTCTTATTCTTGCTCTTGTTCCTCTTCTTGCACGCGCCGCGAATTCGCGAAGGACGGAAAGGGAGTAATAACGTTCGACGGAATGCAGGGACTTCGGTTGAAACGAATCGTGCTTATTGATTCGGACCAACGTTTGCCCGGATAATTGTCACGGTTTGAAGCTTACGAATCGATGAGTAACTTGGTCGTTACACGATGGAAAGTAATGAATCGCGAAGATATGCTATTAGCGCTGGCGAACGCTTTACCATTTCTGAACTGTTAAGTGACAATGAGTATCGCTCCTAGAAACTGATATCCTCGAATAATTACTATGTAACTCATGATTATACTATGACAGAGCGTGAAATAACGCTAATAGGTATGAAAACGAAAGCGATGAACGACACAAAATTATTAATCGATAAATAATGAACTGCTATAATTATTGACGAATTACTATCACCCTGTAGTTACCATTTTTCTTTAAGACGGTCAAGAGGGTAAAACGTTTTAATAGGACAAGGAAAAATCGTAATGGACATCATTTCGCGTGTACGCTCTGTTCGGAGTATCGCGAAACCGGGTTCATTATTCCGTTGATTTCTTTCTTATTCATCCGAGGTGCCATTCACGTAACCGATGCACGTGAAGCACGTGGTCTGTTCTCCGGCACTGGCGAGAGTACAATGCCGAGCAAAGCCCTCTCGGGAGAGGAATTTGGACCTTCTATTCCCACGATACGTCACTCTCTCTCGAATGACGTTGCTGAAATCTGCAGCAGCCGCTGGTAGCAGTGGTGGTAGCACTTCCTCCTCTCTCTCCCTCGCTCTCTCTCTCCCGCACCCGTTCTCTCTCTCTCTCTTTCTCTACAGAGACTGCAGGATCAATAGTTACACGCCTCTATAGCCGGCAGCTGCATTATACACGCGCTCAGAAACTAGCGGTCATAGTGCACACTGCTCCACACACATACGGACACACAGTCCAGAGCTTGCGTTATCGACAGATTTGCAATATCCACGGTGAAGTTGCCAGGCTCGTTACTCTGATACGACCACGATTCCCGGAACCATTATCGAGCATCGATTACACGTCCGGATTGATCGATATCAAAATTCCGTGATCGTTCCGTGTTCACCGTGACTTCCTTCTGATTCGTGCGTTAAGCTTGTTCGCCTGCGGCTTCTGCGTTCGAAGATCGCTAACACCGATGTTGACACGGGCGGAGGAATTCCAAAAATGGACACTTCTTCGAGAGAAACGTTAAGATCCTGCAGAGCCACCGCCGATGCGTTTCTTGGAAGCGAGGGAAATGTTTTCGAACACGAGGAGAAGCGGAAGGGGACAAATTCGTGTCCAAGAGGGACAGGAACTCGGGGGCCATCTGTTCGTCTTTTGCTTTAATTACAGCCACCAAATGCCCCGCCCGAGAAGCACTCATCTTTTCCTCGGCGACTCTCGCCGACAACCGTGGGCGGTATCGACATGGCCGACCCGAAAAGGACCGCGGAGAATCTGCATCGTTCGTTTACCTCTCCTTCGAACGATTTAAACGCGGAGGACGGCGAATATCGATGGTCAAAAGCGCTGTTGACCATCGATAAAATTATGTACATATTTAGGTTCACTTTCAATCGATTAAAACGAATACAAACTAAAAAAATGATTAGAACCTTAGAATATTTCTTCCAGATGTTTTGGAGAAAGCTCTAAAATAGGAGATAAAGATAAAGATAAAGATAAAGATAAGGATAAGAGATAAAGATATTTCTAAGTATTTGAAAAAAGTATTTCTTCCAAGTATGAAGTACCGTTGTTCAATATTTAGTTAGAACACTAAATTAAACACACTTTGCCATTAACACGTTAAGTGTTAAATACATTTAAAATATAATCCCCATAAGAATTAAAGTTGATTCTTAACAATTTTAATTTAAACACACATTTAGCGCTTTCTTATCCTAAAACAAATTTATCCCCCTAATTGGGGGCAGTACACATAAAATTAACGAAACTACTGCTGGTTAAGCAGATACAACTCTTACTAATTTAAACACAAAAATGTTCGTGTCGCCCGAACACGGATGGCATACCGTTCAAAATGTTAAACAGCATCGATAAGACACCCCTCATAATTTCCCACGATCGTTCAGAGAACGTCCATGACCCTCCCTAAACCGGAAAACGAACATTCCCCGCTCGAAGGAGAAAAGAGCGTTCGATTTCCATGGTGCTGATGGCACGGAACAAATGTGAAACAATGTACAGGTACGCGAAGGACCGGTCGCTACAGCGCGGTAAGTTTATTTAGGACCCGTGGGCCCTTAAGTAGCGGTACCCTTTGGCGTCCCCTGGACATTTCGTGCGTCCGTACGTCCGCTCGTGGGGCACGAGCCGCCGCGCGGATATCACGAGTTTCTCAGGCAGGTCAGTGAAACTGCGCCGTCAAGTTGAAGGCCAACACCCCCACAATGCAACGGCCGGGTACCACTGCCTGACCCCCACCACCCGGCGTCCGATCCTCAACCACTTTATCCTCCCCGCCCCTCCCCCGCCCCGCCTTTCCGTCCCTTCCTCGTCACGTCGGCCCATGGCCTCCCTTTCCCCCCATGGTGTGGCCAAGTCGCCGGAACATCCGAGGAAACTTTTCTCAATAACGTTGATAACAATGGGGAATATTTAATATTTTCAACGAAAAACTATAATATAATACATAACGAATAAAGTGAACGAAACCACGGTAATGTCATGGCGGACTGGTTACTTAATTTTGTCGAATTTTACTGTATTTTCGATGAATCTCAGATCGTAAATTTTATACGTTTTAATTGAGACACAGAGAAATCGGACGAAGCGTAGAAATAAATTGAAAACGAGAGTGCAAATGCATTGATTCAATCGAATAGGAGCAATTTCAAACTCGAGGAACAAGTAGCCTCCTCATCGCGATCAACGTGCGCCGTGTTCGACGCACGGTCATGGTGATATCTACCAGTTTCCAGGAAAACCAGTCACCGATTGGCCGGACGCAGCGCCAATCGTGGATGCGCTTTGAGAACGAGTATCGCTCGGCTTGCGAGCTAGCGGTCATTCTCATGTCGACCGTCGAGTCGCGCGGTTCCACCGCGAAGGTATGCTCGCGCGTTTCTCTCTATATACCTTTTCTCTATCTTCCTGTACCCCCTTTTCCCTCTGCCCATTTCTTCGCCTGTCCCGTCCCTCTCTACGCATTTCCTTTTATCTCTCCCCGGACCCCTCGCGAAGGCCAGAAATTCCAGCCTCCTCTCGAAATAGATCGATGACACTCGTCCGAACAATCCCTCGCGTGTGCACGCATCACATCGCCGCGTATGCGTGGCTCGCGCGCGCTCACGACCGCTTCTATGCGCTTCGTACCTACCATACGTATGTGTGCACTCTCGTGCACACGATCATCTATAGATGCGTCTCTATATATACACGCATATATGTATATACGTGTATCACGTGCGTATACATGTCTGACTCGCGACTCTCTCGGGGCCGATGTCTCTGAAATAACCGAGCGAGGCACACTCGCCGGACAGGGGAATAAGGTGCAATGCACGCACCCGTTCACCGCGCGTTCTCTCTTTCTCGCGCCCCACCCCTCCCCTTAGCCGTACGTGTCTCTCTTGCGCCACATGTTTCCATCTTCCTCCATTCAACCGGTGAGGCGCGTTTTTTTTCCCTTTCTCTCGCTCACGCGCTGCAACTGCAGTTGCATCCGACAGTGTCTCGAATGGCAGTGGGGGTCACACTATATTAAGATTGAACTCCACTGACACGGCCGCCCAACTGCGTTCATTCTCCTCCTACTCTCTTCCTCTCTCTCTCTGTCTGTCCCGCAACCAGCCTTTCTTTCCTCTCTCCCTTTCTTCCCGTCCGTGCATACTCAACCTATCTTCCTCCATCTCTCTCTTTCTCTTTCTTTCTCTCTCGTCCTTTCTTCTTCGCTCGATCTCCTTCTCTCTCGTTCTCTCTTTCGCCGCTCTAGCTCGATACGTCCGCTATCCGGCCCGATACGCGACGCCCTGTGATTGTGTGTGTGTATGTGTTTCGTTCCATAGAGAACGTTCTGGACACCCATACACTGTCACGCGTACGTACACACACGCGCGCGCGCGCGCGCGGAGGGAGCGTGTATGATTGTGTGCCGTCTCGGGGTCTCGCGATAGAAAAATCAGATTACGAAAGACCGTTGATTTTCTACCGCGGGAACGTGTTACGTGTCGTCGGAAAGGGCGCGGAGGAAATGGCCAGCTCGGTCACGCCGCAACGAAGGACGCGCCGCGCCGGCACTTATACTCGCCTCCAGCCGAGGGACTCGCGGATGCGCACGAGTGCTCGTGCAAAGACGATATGGTAACCACGTTCCAGTAAAAAGCACTTAGGGGAGCCGTCGTGCCTCCTCTCGTTCTATTCTCCTATCTACCTGCTGCGCCCTCACACTTCTATCCTCCTGTCCAAGAAATGGGAGTTCAGATCCCGTCGGTTTCTCAACCTTGAGGAGTATATACCTGCTCGTGTGTACCTCGAAATAGGATTCGATCTTGCCATTTTCATGCTTCGTATATTATCAGAACAAAAGTCAGTGTTTGGTTCTCGACTAATATTATAAGAATTGGTCACCTTCAAAAATTCACGATTATTCTATAAACGAGAAAACTTCCAAAAAACCTGCAAATCAAATCTACTATTATACATTTTCCAACGTATCAGCAGAATATTCTGAATTCAAAGCGAATCTTAACAGTGACGAAATAGCCTTGGACTGGTCGGTGGGTGCCTATACCGGGCACGACGAATATTGATTTTCATCAAAGGCACCAAGGGCCAATAATATCTCGAACGTTGCGACCGGAAGTGACACGGAACGTGTCTCGAATGTCCCCGGTTGGTAAAACTTCGCGGGGCAGCAACGTTGGGGGCAGCCTCCTCTTCCTGTTCAAATTGTTTTACCACGCCATCGACCACGGTTTGTGCACACACCATCGACGGCCAATTACCCGTACTGGGCGCAGCAGCAGTTACAGCCGAAACCGATATGGAAGAATGTTGCGAAATAACGAGGCAAGCTTAACCCGCGCGCGGCCGATGATTCATTATCGGGCCCCGTCGTTCCTCCGCGGGGACTTATGCGGAGAACTGTGCGCGCGCGCGCGAGCTTGGTTCAGTTATAATTACACGATATTGGATGTCACGATATTAATGAGCCACGCCGGATATAATGGGACGTGCTGCCCACCGTGGAAGCCAGCCGCACTCTCCGCCCAACGGAGCGGCTCTCTTCCGATCGTTCTCGAGAGAAACCGAAGGGTGGTGAGTCATTCGTCGATCGACCTACCTCAAACCTCCTCGACCGGACGAGTGGAGGAGAGAGACAGAGTCGTGGTGTGCATGCACTGCCGCTTCTTCTCCTCCGTCCCTTTCTTTTCTGTCCCCGAGGAAACAGGTAGCCGTCGTCGCCGCTGTGCCCTTATCTCGTGTTTCTGTGCTTTCGTCAATCGTTAGCCCTTGAGATACAGCAAGCATTGAACACTTTCTTGGCCATACAGTGGCAGCACGCTTTTATCGAAACACGGTTTTTGCAAGTTTAAGTGTCGGATAATTTTTTTTTTAATTTAACCAGTTAATCTTTGTTAGGATGGGTTGAACGGTGATCGATGAGATTATCGAGAACCCTGTATTTGCTCCAGGTAATCACTTTTATTGATGTCGAATCGCTTGAAAGGTACCTTTTGGAAAGTTTTGAGGGAAAACATGGTTATGAAGTTTATCGTTGCCTTTTGTATTATACTTTATATATGCATGCGCTATTTATGTCTGAAGTAACATAAATATGATACACACTAAAGCAAATAATCACAACAGTCAAAGAGGAATTGGAAATGGTAAAATTCCTAACTGTACAACAGGGTGCAACAGAATCGTTTGAAGTCAAGCTTAGACTTACAATAATACTAACAATAATAAAACTGCAGAACGGTCAAATCAATCGATAAGCCCTCTCTTTGCCACTGAACTCGGCCAATATTTCTCTTCCAAGCGGGCTGTACCCTACAACGTTAGGCTAGGCCGTGCGAGCAGTACAAAGCCAGGATAAATCGATTACAACCGTACGTCAACGAAACTGTCCCCTGACCTGGAAGAAGGGTGGAAAAAGTGTGCGACCCCTAGACTCATGGGTATGTCCATCCCATCAGCTGTGCCCTCCAGCTGTAGGCCGCTCTTCGAATGCAAAAAAGCACGCCATCCACGGCGAAGGGGCGGCGAGGGGCGAGGTTCGACCGTGTATCGATCAAAGACCAATCCCTCCCTCTCTCGCTGTTTTCTCTCTACTCAGATGAAATTCGTTCTCGAGGGAGCGAAATAAAATGGCCGAGACCGGTCACCCACTCCTCGAAAGCCTTAAACGCTCACCGCACCCCTCGTGGCCCTTCTTCACCCACGGTTTTCGTCCTTTTTCTCGGATTTCCCGAGCGTTTTCCATCTTCCGCCACGAGATCTCGTTCACGTCGAGCTAACACCACACAATGTTCCCCCATTTTGTCGGAGCTCTGCACGAGTGTTGACTTTACACGCGAGACTGTGGATAGATTTAAAAGTCCTTCGTCTAAAGTTATGCTATGTAGTTTATGGGACGAATAGTATATGTGAGAATCCTATCTAGTAATAAGTGTGTCCTATCGAGAATCAGTCGAAGTAAAGGCAATTGGGGGAGGGGTGTGGGAGAAAAGAGTTCAGTGTGCCTTGCGAAGCCACACGAATAATCATTTACATATTTCAATACCTATAATTTGATTTAATAATTTGCATGTTAGTTTTAAATATATTGTGTCTGTGTTGTATATAAAAGTTGTACTTCGTCCTATTTTATCCACACTCTGAGAGCTCTCAAGGCTCGGAAACCTCGAGAAGCCGATGAAATTCGACGCTGCGACGCGAGGTTCCCATCGCTACACCTCGACACGGGACGCGTTCTTTTCTATGCGACACGTCTCGTTGCCCCGCTGTTTCCTCTCTTTACTTTGTTACTCGAACCGTTTACGAACAATTTTTATGTAACGTTCGCTTGGGGTAGCGTGGACGTATGGAGCAAATTGATAGGGGAGAGACGAGGCGTTCAACCCCCTGGGAACGCAAGTTCTCGCTGGAGCTAATGCTCCGGCGAATGAAAGGATGTTTCGTGAAGATTGATGGATAACGCATGCGAATAACATTTTAATGGACTACCAGATGTAGTAGGTACTGCGTATATGAACGGTCGATCGGAGTTTCGTTGGAAATATTCTCGACAGACCGATTATATAATAATAATAATAATGATTTATTTACAAGCTTAAAAGCCTAATTGTACAGAGAGGACATATAAAGAAGTCAGAACGCAAGAAAAAAATGACAAAAAGAGTTGAGATTCAGAAAAAATAACAGAGCATAACAAATATGATTAGTGTCATCGTTATCTGTTATAAAGCAGGGCGTAAATGAAAATATCTTGAAAATAATTGAGACTACTATAGTAAATACACGCCGAAGGCATGAAGGTACACGATACGATATAATACGAAGATTATGAAACTATACGATAAAGTATAATAACGTTGAAGCGCAATATTTGCATGGCGTGTTTATGTAAAGATAATCAAGGGACATTTTGGTTGGCTGTGTTGTCAAGAACCAACGAGCAGCATAGATTAATGTGCATTTAACGCGGTAGTATATTTTACCGAATATCTAACTGACGTAACTCGTTAGAACTTTTAACGTATTGGATGACTGATTGACACCGAGTCCTAGTAGATGAATAACTTTCTAATTATTTGAGCAGCCAGATGGATGGCTTTCACAATACACGGTATCATAACATCAATACTTCGGGATTGAAATAATGAATAATAAAACAAACGCATTCCGAAAGATGCATACGATACCACCAGAAAAATGATTCATTAAATATTAACCCTTTGCACTCGAGAGGTACCTGTTAGTCGTCTAATGACACTAACTTCAAAAATGTTCAAATTTGAAATATTTCCTATGATTCGCTTATATTAGCGATATATTATAATTAGATATATTATATTAAACATCATTATATTTATTTAAGTAATACACTAAAATTTACACATATGACTTTTTAATCTCTGAGTCTAACTAATAAACAAACTAACTAAAGTCTGAAAATTTGCAAAACTATCATTTTGGTGACTAACGGTCACTTCTCGAGCGCAAAGGGTTAATTTTCGCAGGATCTAAGTTACCAATCTTTTACTCATCGTAACAATGAAGATTTCTATTTTAAATAATAGGATAAAATTCTCAGGTTTTAGGATTTATAAGGACCTATCTGTCCTTTAAACCTCTATAGCTTTAATCCCATAGCAAAAAACGAATAATAGATCATTCTTAATTTATCAATCTCTAATTTCCCAACTCCACGATATCTGTAACCCTTCAATTTTCAGTATACCAGTACTTTATTAACCCACACCATCTAAAATTCAAATTTCCCAAATAAATCAGCGCCCTAACAGCCGCACGCACCCTTACAAATTACCTATCAACCCCTAACAAATTTCCAAACACCGTATTTCCAGCAGCAGCTTCGAAAGAATGATCCGCTCGTGTAACGATAGCCAACATATTCGATGGAACCTCTGCTTTTCCCATCCAGCATACTCAAGCAGCTCTTTCACGCGCAAAAAGCGCGCGCGCGCGCTCGCAGAACGCTAAGCGTGCCCGGGGTGACGCGTTAATATGCGTGTCTCGTATATGCGTCGCCGGCAAAAAGCGAGCGCGACTATGCGCGATCGACAAACATAGAAATTACAGATATAAATCGACCACGATCGGTCACCGTGATTCCACGGAGTACTCTTCAGCAAGGCGAGGAAAACCTACACACACACACACACACGCGCGCGCGCGAGCTCTGCAATTCGAGGTAGCTCGCTGCGCGTCTGCACAGAAATTACTCTAGCGAGGGGGAGGAGAGGAGAGATCAAGACTTTTAGGTGCGTTCCCTTGATCGCATGCTTCGACTAGAACAGTGGTTCCCAACCTTCTCTCGAGCATAGAGAAATGACCTGTGGGGATCCTTTTCCTCCCCCTATGTAGAATAGATGATACCGTTGATAATGTGCAAAAAACATTGTGCAATAATATTGGTGCTTATGCTTGGTTTCATATTGGTTGATTTAGGAAATCATTAAACAATTCTGGGGTTAGTATGACCCACGTTTAGGGAGTAAGGGTTAATAATAAAGTTTGGGTTAATAAAAATCTATACAACTTACAGAATAATGCTCACTTAATTGTCGCGAATTTATCTCCCCACAAATTTCTGAAACTGCTTCCACGAAGCAACTTGCATTATATTACTCCATGTTTTCCTTTATTTTACGGATAGCAACTGTTTCGTTTCTTCGTTTCAAACGACACAAACGAGCGAGCATAACTGATAAAAAAAAATCGAACACTTCGAGCACCTATCTCCACGAATAAATCGTGCAACAATTAAGCGAGTATTATTGCACTATTTTCGATTTACTTCAATTTCAAATGCTGGAAAATCTGCTCCAATGAACAGAAACGAAAGCAAAATGAACGTGCTTCAAAATTCGCTCGAGATGCATCTGCGCGCCCCTCGTTACGCTTGCAGGATCAGCACACTTGAAAATTGCAACTAAAAATAACCTCGACGAACCCCTAGAAAACGTTTTTCGACCCCCTTGCGAGGGTCGCGACCCACAGGTTGGGAACCAGGGGAACTAGAGAAATTGCGCGCGTAACCTGAACGAGGGGAAGTGCAGCCGGTGTGCACTGCGCACGCGATACCCCCGAGAGGTGAAGCGAAGAAAAAAAAAAAAAGAGCCGCGAACCGAGCGGCGTAATTTGTATACGCCGGGTTTACGTTGAACCGCGACAAAAAGCGCCGCGTAATTTACGCGCCGGGGTTATTCCACCAACTTCGGATTAATCGCCGCTTTTACCCGGCTACCGGCCGCCAGGAACACCTTGCCAACATCTATCTGCCCCCGCTGAACTCCCGTCACGGTTACCCGGTACACGCGTTCTCGACGAGCAGAGGACTTGCGAAAATGTTTGGTAAAGGGTACAGTAAGGCTCGTTAAATCATTCCGTGTGAGTATTTATTTATTTTTATTTATTTTTATTTATTTTTGTTTATTTATATTTATTTCCTTGTTTATTTCTAGTTACTTATTTGTGTTTATTTATTTTTATTTATTTACATTTATTTCTTTATTTGTTTATTCTTACTTATTTATTTGTATTTAATTATTTTTATTTATTTTTGTTTATTTATATTTATTTTTTTGTTTGTTTATTTTTACTTATTTATTTGTGTTTATTTTTATTTTTTTATTTTTTTGTTTATTTATTTTTGGTTTTATTTCTTTATGTATTCATTTTTAACGGGTCAAGCCCTTTAAATACAATATTAATGGAAAAAAGGAAGAAAACAACAATATATCTATGTATAAGCATCAATTATGGTACGGTATAAACATTGTTTAAAGGTTTGTATAGATATAAAAATGTCGATCGATTGCGTGAACTTATTTACATTAATAATTAAACTATTTACTCCACTTTGCTGTCCATACACAAAGCGATGAAATACTTGGCTAAGGAATTCTTGAACTACACGCGAACGTGTTAACGCGTAACAGTAATTCTGAATAATATAACTATAGTCAAGTACAATTAATAATTAAGTACACTAAAGTCTATACTAGTTGTATATTCAATGTCTCCTGAATTATATAACAGTTGAGATACAAATTTTACATACCCTCCCAACGGTGTGACAATAAACCGTGCACAACTTCTGTATATTAAAATTCTTCACCCTAAAACCTAACTTCCCTCCCTTCTAAATAAAAACACCCTAAACCTCTGAAACTTAATTTTCACAAACTCTTCGTTACCAAATGCGAATACGTCCCGTACAATGTTCGTACAAAATTAATGGTGAAGTGATCGCGTAGTATCCTGAAGCGATTCGATGAGTCCTAGAGTGTACCGTAGCGAGGGCACGTGTGAAAACGGAGATGACGAGTGGAAGAAACGAACGGTCAGACGTTGCTCGTCGCGACAACAGTCGGTTGACTCAGCGAGAGTCATCTCCCAACTACGGTAAGTCGAGTCGAGTCGAGTCGACGCATAAATAATCGTGCGAAAAAGTCCAAGCCGGGGGGCGCCTCTTCGACTCGACGCCGCGATGCCCCGCGCGACTAGCATTTCCTGTTTCGACCCCTTAACCACCGATGGGTATAACTAATTACTTTCGCGTCTCTCTTTCTCTGTCGACCGCTGCTACGCTCGTTATTTATGCCCTCGAAACATTGCGCTAATAAATCTGGGGGAGGGCATGCGCCAAAGATAATTTGTATCGAAGAAGGGTGGACAGTAAAATACGAGGGTCGTTCGGTAACTAACGACTGATTCGTTGCTGAATTTTTATCCCCTCGTTAGCCGAGTGTCGAGCGAGCGTCTTGATGTTTAATAAGCCGAGGAACACTTTCGGTACGCGGAATTTCGTTTGAACAAGGAACTCCGGGTCCATTTTGACCCAACGGTAAATATTTCTGTGTCATTTATCGAATCATGAATTCGACTTTCCTTCGTTTGTGTCGATATGCACGTAACTGATTCAATTTCACATAATTTGTGCTGATCATTATGAAATGGTAGTCTAAATTAGAAAATTGAAAAAAGTCATAAGTAGTATAAATTTTGGAAAAAATTGAAAAAAGTCATAAGTAGTATAAATTTTGGAGAAAATTGAAAAAAGTCATAAGTAGTATAAATTTTGGAGAAAATTGAAAAAGTCATAAGTAGTATAAATTTTTGAGAAAATTGTTGACTTAGACTTTCAAAATTGACGGTTCATATAAAGTTGAAACTACGAAAAATTTACATATAATTAATTCTTACATCCGATCATCGAGATCGTTTCAAAATCGTACGCCGCGAAAGGGTTAAATAATAGACGATAAATTTGTATTAACAGGTACGATAGAAATCCCAACCGAATACTTCCATATGAATTGTCTTCAAAAAGTTTCGAAACAAGTCTTTGTATCATTTGAGTTTAAAATACTTGTACAGCTGCTATCACAAAATTTCCCATGTACATAAATTGCATACGTCCGACAATGATTGCAAAATTTTCGCACACGTGCCGGCCACGGAATTTCTGCGACGAAAGATCGCGATCAATACTGGATTCACCTACTTCGCTACGATCCGGGCAAAAGTCTTGCCTCGCAAATCGCCTAAAATTCTTGGAATCCAGCGAGCGCCGACTCGTGACCCAATGATGTAGAACGAGATACGCGCCTCATTTCACTTGGAAAACACCCTTAGGGCCGGATACCGGACTTGAATATCGATCAAAGCTACTCCAATCATACGTATCAAATTAATACTTGTCGCAGACCGCTAAAAGCTACTTCCAGCCTAAGTAGGAACCCCAAGACGGACTACTTAGTATCAATCGGACGCAAAAATTTACAAATACGCCATCTTGTCGCACACTTTACGGCTATGAATGATAATAACGCGCGATCTTCGATTTATCCCAATTGTGTGTTACTACTATTACTGAATCCTTTGAATTTTCACCGATTTTATATTGATCTTACTTTACTTTCATTTTTCGTTTCAATTGTTTAACACTTGATCAACCGAATGGAGTGGTCTCCAATTTTTTCCTAGACAAACCGCTGCCATTGATTCTATTTAATTCTATTTACATTTGTTATTAGTTAGCCTTGGTATTAGTGTTAAATTTATTAAAAATGGTACTTTGGAAAAGTAGAAAATGCATTTGACGAGCTATGAACGTAGTTCAAGACCAACCAACGACAAAACCAAAAAATGGAAGATCTCTCCATTCAGTCAGCTAAGTGTTAAGTCAGTTAGTATTTTGTTTCGTTAATTTCTTTGCATTTGTACTCCCGCCATTTCATTCTACATACACCTTCGGTCATAGCCATTTCTTCGCTTTATTCGAAGCTGTAGAAACTTTAAAGAAGCAAACTATTGTTCTTTAAATATCCTGCACGCATGCTAATAAATCTGTAACGCGTATCTTTTTCAGTAACGTAACCGTTTTATATTAACGTTCTTACACTGATCGAGTCTTTGATATACGGACAAATACATACGAACAACAGTGTGTACTTATTCCCAGCTACTGCTCCTCTTAAACAACCATTAAAATTATTTTTGCATTCGTCGACGAACATTCTAAAAGCGGCAAGTCCCCAAAAAACGAGCGACCTCGGCTATCGAAACGAGCTCGCAAACCATGTAAACGAGAGATTTCGATCTTCGCCAGGTAGCTGGGGCCTATTTATTCATGGAATAAGGTCACGGGTACAATTACGTAACACGAGACCCGACATTTTCATTTATTTTCCCTTTTTTTTTTGCGCACACCAGCCGAAAGAATCGAAGGAAGAAAGAACGAAGATCGATGGCAAAACGTTCTCGACAAGGTCGCATCACGCGGTCTCGCCGCGTGCGAGAGTTACATTTTAACGACCACCCGGTATATGGAGCGTGGAGTAAGGCGTGCAACGCGACACGATAGCGATTATCAGCGGCACACGATGAGGTGAGGGGCAGGAGAGGAGGGATAGAGACGATGAGAACGCGCGAAGAGGAACGAACGCGCCGGTGGAATGAAGTTCGAGGGCCTTGAGCGGATTTACAATCGTAAAGCCGCAACGCATGCTGGAGTATACTATACCGTGTTTGCGTTAACACCGGCCAGGGACCGACGACTCACCTTATGGGTCAGGTGATACCCACCTTCTCGTCTGTTTAGTCGACCGCTCGATTCGTATCGTGACGAGAAACGCGTAATTAGCGACGCGGTGTCATCCACGACTAGTAATTGTTTTATAGGATCGATGACGAGTATCGTGGATGAAGTGTGCGTGAACGGAAAGTAACGAAAAGAGAAACGTTAATACGATTGTTAGCTTGTAAGGTAAACGGTGTAACGAATATGTGGAACTGAATCAGATGCGGTCATCGCCGACTCAACAATGTCACCTGATTATATTATCAGCGTTCTCGGAAAATGATTAGAAAAGATGTACCGTTAGAAAGGTGGAATCGTAGAATGGAGCGCGTGTAACAAATAAAATTACCGTTGGTTCTGAGATTATGTTAAAAACTGAATAATTCGCAGGCAGCACTGGGAATGTACCAAAAACTATGCCTACTTTTGGCATAGTCAAGCAATGATTATAATGAATTATTTGATGCTTTATACTTTTACCCTGGTATGCAGAGTCAGTTTGACTCATACGAAGAACTACGGTATACAAGGTGAAAGAACCAAATTTAAATTTGTTTATAAAAATCACGCAAAAGATACAATTACTTAAAAAAAAAGAAAAATAAAGTACACAATGTTATTCAAAACACAAATATAATTCCTTCTCAAAATCAGTTTCCAATAGAGATTCTATTTCGCATAAAAAATGGCCCATCCACCTTTCGGAAGGTCGATCCAAAGTTTAGATACTAATTATTATTTTAGTTCCCAATAGAAATTCTATTTCAGATCAAAAATGGCCCCATGTTCACCCAAAGATCTGTTTTCGATCAAAAATGGTCCCGTGTTCTCTCAAAATTCTATTTTGAATCAAAAATGGCCCCATCCACCTTTCCGACGGTCGATCCAAAGTTTAGATACCAATTACTATTTTAGTTCCCAACAAAACTTCATTTCCGATCAAAAATGGTCCCGTGTTCACCCAAAATTCTGTTTCGAATCAAAAATGGCCCCATCCACCTTTTCGAAGGTCGATCCAAAGTTTAGATACTAATTACAATTTTAGATGTTAATTACTATTACAAAGATTGCTTAAATATTACATACTGTTACAAATAACTGGTGTCGGTAAAATAATGCGCGAATAAAACGCAACGGCACACAGTGATACGCGAGCGAAACGAAATACGCAGAGGCGCGGTATGAAACTCCTGGAGTCGCACGGTGTTTCGGAAGGTTAACGACAGAGATTATCTCCGTTGTTCATTCAGTTTTATGTGGACAGGTCGACGAACGTAAGCCTGACCCGACCTGGGCCGCGTGCAAGCGGAAAGGTACGTGTACGCGTGCGATTTTCGCGATGGTCCCGGCTTCGAGAGCCGTTCGAACGAACGAAATCGGTCGATCGAGGCTTCAGGAGGCGCACCTGCTCTGTCGAAGTTTACGGGCACGATAATGTAGATTTTCACTGGGAGCCGGTGGTTCTTTACATGCCGGCCCTCATTACGAAAACTGGAACGTCGTTACCGAGCAGAACGCGTCAATTCCTCGCGCTCCAAATAACTTTTCGTCTTAAGCGCGCTCTGCCTCGTGTTTTTTTTCTCTCCCTCTTCTTCTCCTGAACCTGGTGCTCCCGATTCCAACCGATTCCGGGACGTCGTTGAGAATGACCGAACACTCTTATTTACTTATTTATTAGCGAATATTCCGTGCAGAAGTTTACGCATAAATTATTTTAGATTAGATAATTCGACTTGTAACTTGAAATAGGGTGAATATTTTGATATTTTGATTAAACGAACGATTAATAATATGCTGGAAAACTGAATACTCGAATTGTTATACTTTAAAAAATTGTTTTCATTAACAATTTAGTAATAATTAATATAAGTAGTAAAAGTAGTAATTAAATCTATATTACTATTAAAGATTGAAATCGAAAAAGGCCTTCGTTCGCTCGTTTCTCCTTAAAAGTAAAAATACTGTCCCTGACCACGTGGAAATCCAACAGTTTTTGACAATTTTGCTCGTGAAGTCCAAAACTCGTCGAAATAACGGGTCCCATAAACCTAGTGTTAAACAAGATCCAAAAGTCCCATTGTTCTCCATAACCTCGATCTACCTTCGAACTAATTAATCGAAAGGTAAATATCAACGATAAACAGAGATGGTGCGCAAACACTTTTTGCAGCCACTATACGCAGAATCGACAAGTACTGAACGATTATCCACTTATTCTTATCGACTTTACCGTAAAAGTTTCACCTGGAAAGCCAGCTGGTTATCGATCGTATCGATAAATAATGCCGAATGAAGTGTTTTACTATCATTATTGCCGTTTGTCAGCCACACGGCTAGCCGATGCTGAATTCAGAGTATATTTCACTCGGGCTTACGTAGTCACGTGAGCTATGCACGGGTTCGAGAGATCTTTATTTCTAGGATGAAACAGGGTGCTGCTGCTGCTGCTGCACAAGAAGACATAAACAAAACTCGGTATGCCAGCTACTCGACCGGCACTCGAGTGCAATAAAATATGGCCTGAAATGGGTATAAAGTCGGAAAGCTGAGCGAGTATCTCTCATTTTATGGCAAATACGAGAGGAACACATGGTATCCAGCGTGTCCCCCTTGAAAGTTCCCAACAAATCTTTCTTCCCAATTTTTTTTCACGTATACACGGTTCTCTATTGTAAACAACTCCTTCGCTACAATTCTTCCTTTTGGTCGAACGAATACCATCGCTGGGTATTACGACAGCGTTAGGTGCCATGTTTCAGGATAGTATTAAACTGTCTATCAAATAAAGACCTTTTAAAGATCTTCCCACGGTAATTACAGATGTGGTGTGCGTTTCACTTGTTTATACCTTCGCTGTTCGTTTATCCGACCGAATTTCTTGGCACATCATAATGCGTAGAAGTAAACAAAGTTGAAAAATAAGAAATCATTAAATGTCACATTTTCAGCTCTATTTTCTGTTAAAATCCAAAATGAAAAAAAAAAATTTGAGTGGATATACCATCCACTTACTAAATTTACAGAAGAAACGAAAAGAACCCATTTCGTTAAATATTTTTATTTATAAATCTGTCAACGACCTCCTGTTTAATTTCACCATCACCTGCTATATTAGCTCAATTGACTATCGAGCATTAACACACACTAAACCTACTGATAAGTTAGGGCATACTTATTTATGACGAAGAAATCAAATCGAAAATTATATGTAAAAAACACCTAACACAAGAGAAATAAACCGTAATGATTACACTAAAGATCACAGTAAATTTTCAAAGATGTAGGTATCACAATAAATTGACAAAGTATCCATGAAAAATTACGAATTGGTCGGTTTGACCGGTCTTGGTAGTTATACTGTTAACCCTAGAAGAACAGAGCCAGATCCATTGTGACCCAGCCGTAAATGCTTTTATATTATTTATCGTACAACGGATTTGACTTTCATTTCATGTACATAAAATTCACGTATGCAGTTGAAATTGCGAAAATTTTACATACGATTACTTTCTACATTTAATCATCAAGACTGTCTCAAAATCTATCCAACATGCGAGGAATTAAACTAAAGAATCCAGCATTTTATCTGTGTACAAATTCAATTTTTACGACAGAACAACGAAGGTACCGTTGACCCGCGCGCGATTATCAAACGCGTCCGGCGCGCGATAAGCGTTCCCCTAGAAGCAATTGGGGAAAATGCGCGGCAACATAGAAAGTGGTCGCGTGGGTGAGGCGAATTCCACGTCAAAACAAGCGCGAGGATCGGCCCACGCCGCCGCCGTTGACTTTCGATGAAACTTCAGCGAGGACGCGTCTTTAACCCTTTGAGCACTGAATACTCTAGGTTAAAACGCTTTGCATGGATAGCATTATTGTTACTAGTACACTAGTGATTGCGTTGAATGCTGAATATTCCAAGAAGCGGGGATAGCGGCTGCCAATTAGAGAGTAGTAACAAACTGCCTTATAGAGAGACAATACTGTAGTATACGCGTCCATAGCATTCAAAGGGTTAAATGTACACGGTGTACACGCATGTACAAACCCCTCCATTCATCCAGCACACACAGACACGCACAGTGGCACGCATACATCCCAGAAAAGGCGAAGAATCGAGGGAAAAAAGTGGGAAAGACGAGGGAAGAGGGGAAGAATTAAAACGAACCGTGGAAGAAAAGCGGAGCGGAGCTTAAAATGCCAAAGCACCGCGAGGAGGTGAAAGGTTCGTCTAAATAAACCGTACACCTTTTACTTTCCTCCACAAAAACCGTCTGAAATGTGGGTCACCCGTAAAACTCGATTCCGCGTTTAAAAAAAGAAGAAAAACTGCAACCCCGGCGTGCGCGCGCTCGCTCGCCCCGCTCTTTTTTTAATGCACGCCGTATGACGGAGGGACTGCCGTAAAAAGGAAATTGTTTCGCGGAGAATGCGCGTCGCGGGATGTAAGGATCCGTGTATTCGCGGATAAACGCTGTTTTCTGTGAATGGACAGCGAGCGTCGAGCGCCTCCAGAAATATGCACCAGGAATATGTGCTCGGCAAATCTTTGTTCAGCGAAACGAAATTTCATTAATAAACGTTTTACGTATTGCGCGTAGAAATATCATTAGCTTGTATTTATAAAACAAGGTATACAATTTAAATGATTAAAATGAATTCAATTCAAAACGATTCGTAGAGATAAAAATAAAAAGCACTGCAAAATCTATAGTATCAATATATTTATTTGTATAAACGAAAATAAGGGTAGTCAAAAATGGAAACGAAATTGTCAGGTAAAAATGAATTTTAATGAATTCAATTCAAAACGATTTGTATAGATAAAAATAAAAAGCATTGCAAAATCAATAGTATCAATATATCCATTTACATAAACGAAAATAAAGGTAGTCAAAAATAAGAAAAAAATTCTCAGGTAAAAATTAAATAAAAGATTCCAAAACAAGCGCATTCGTGACTCAAAAATGAATTATGTCCGCCAAGTTGATCACACCCATCCCGTTCCACAAGATATACATCAAGTAAACTTCCACTCGACGTTCAAGCGGAAACAAACGGGGCTCAACGAGGCACAACGTCCCCTAGAACTCCATAACCACCATAAAACCACCGGCGAGAAGCGGCGACAAAAATTCCCCCCTTGCGAACGAAGCATCTCATTCCCGAGGACGCGTTTCCTTCGATTCACGCGTCGTTTGCTCGAGTCAAAATTCCTCTGAAATTCACCGCTTTAGCCGGCTCGTCCACCTGACTCCGACAAAATGGCGGGCCGCGCCTCTCGAACGCTGCCATTATCGAGTGATCTATACCTATAAAAAGATACGTCCTGACTGACTGACTGATTCATCATCGCAGAACCTGAACTACTGAAGTTAGAAATATGAAATTTGGAGACAATAGGTTCCTTTTACAACGTAGGCACTCACTGAGGAAGGATTTTTTGATATTCCACCCTTAAGAGGGTTAGATAGGGATTGAAAATTTATTTCAAAGCAAGCATTATGAAAACTGGTATTCAGCTTTTTGGTTAGAAATAAAGAAATACGAGTTTCAACGTCTTTAGAAAATCAACTCCCAAGAGGTTAAAATAAGGGATGTAAGTTTATTTAAAAACACCGATTTTAAAGCAAGCACAAATGAAAACTGGTATTCAGCTTTGTGGTTAGAAATAAAGAAATACCTGTTTCGACGTTTTTGGAAAATCAACTCCCACCCAAGGTGGTAAAATGAGGGATGAAAGTTTGTTTTAAAACCCACCGATTTTAAAGCAAGCACTATGAAAACCGATATTCAACTTTCTGGTTAGAAATAAAGAAATACCTGTTTCGACGTTTTTGGAAAATCAACCCCCAAGGTGGTAAAATAAGGGATGAAAGTTTGTTTTAAACCCCACCGATTTTAAAGCAAGCACTATGAAAACCGATATTTAGCTTTCTGGTTAGAAATAAAGAAATACCTGTTTCGACGTTTTTGGAAAATCAACTCCCACCCAAGGTGGTAAAATGAGGGATGAAAGTTTGTTTGAAAATCCGCCGATTTTGAAGCAAGCACTATAGAAGGAATAAACGTGGGCAACAGCTAGTTACTCACAGAAAGCGTGTAGCAAGTGCAGGACGAGCCCGAGGAGAACGTGTGCTCGGCGAGGATAAGGAGGAGACAACACGGAGAAGAACGACGCGGCCAACATCGACGAGAATGTTCGTGGAACGCTGGCTGCTTTCCTCGCCGTCGCGCTCGCCGTCCCCCTTTTTTCCGAGCACTATCATCGTGACTCATCCGGAAAGCCGTAGGGAGAGGTTCGAGGCGGCAGCGTGCACGGCTTGAGAAACGACAGACTGGCAGAGAAACTCGTTTTCCCGCGGATCGATGCGCGAACGAACGCGCCACGGGGAAATCTTTAACCCCTTCAGCGGCGCGATCGGAGCGGTTAGATATAAATAGAGTATATATCGTATACTTTACATTCGTTTGCCATTATTGTTATCATCTCGAGATTTATATCTGCCCGTCATCTTTATCCATCCGTTTATTATTGCTATCTTAAAATTTATCTAACCGGAAAAAGAACTGCGAAGGAAATGATTATTAATGCCATACGAGTTGAAAGTCACGTACGCATCCATATATGTAGTTATACTTCCTCAACTCTATTCTGCTCGCTTCTTATCTTATCGTTGTGCCATTTTACTATTATATCATTCGAGTGTTGATGTATTTTCATGGCGATCAGTGTATTAATACCGACTCTAGTTATAGAATTAGTACGTACCTCCTCCTCTTAGCGTATGGTTAAATAGCTAGCTCTACAATCTGCAACGAGAAACTGTAATGGACTGTAATTCGAGGGATGTGGGACTCCCACGTGAGATTTGCCTACGGTTGAACATTGATAAGGCTATCGGAAGCGAGTTGAAAGGGGTTTGTGGCGACCTTCCTGCCCTCGCCTTCTAGGAGGAATCAACCGACGACCTTTCTCGCAAGTACTCGAGTCCGTCGCGGTTTCTACATATACAAGTCCCGACCTGTCCCTGCTTTAACCCTGTGTCTAAAGCATGGCCCTGCTAGGTAGCCTTACCTAGATGGGTCCACTTTTCCCAGAGTTCCCATTTCCTTCAATTCTTCTCCTTCTTTCGCAATAGCCACAAATGAACACATTGAGGATCGATAAGAAATCTGTATGACATACACCTAGGACTGCACGTTTTTGAGCAAACTTACACGTTACCAAAATCGTCATAACAATTTTATTAGTAAAAAATCGTTTGTCAAACTTTCAGAAATTGTAAAATAGGACGCATTTTAGTTATTACTGAAAAAAAATGTGGTATACAACAATTACACTGTATGATCGAAAGCGTACCGACACAATTCGTGATCGATCAGCAACGTTTAAGCAGGAAGACACGAGTTAACTCGTGACTGGTCAACAATGTGTTAATACCAAAAAATAGCAGACTTGTTATCACGAATCTGACAATCCTCAAAAACGTGTCTCACCGTTCGTGAATCCAAAGTATTGGATAATGGAAGGGAGTGTGATCTGGAGCGGAGAAGCTCGTTTTGAACGCTGGCAAACGTTTCGAAAAATCGAATTAATTATTCGTGTATACAGGAGGGCCGGGAGTTGGATCGAGTTCCGACCGGCCCAACCCTCGGTTGTCGTCAACCCCAACCGACGATCCCTCGAGGAGAGAACACGCACACTCGAGAGACACACGCGCGTTTGGCTTATCGATCACTCGCAGAAACGGCCCTCGTGTAACACACCGACGAACCGGTGTGTGCCTTCGGCCCAAGGTATTGACCTAACAGTGAATCATCCGCCGGCTATACATCACACGATTATTATACAATACGTCCAGGCGCGACGATTTTTCGTGCTCGTTACATCGAACAGCTGAGAGGATCCGGCTCGGCGGCCTAACCCAGATAGAGGAGAGGGGAATCGCCTGTGGGGGAATCGTGGATCGATACAAATGAGACGGGATGCGAGTTGGATCATGAGAACACGAGAGATTTTGCGTTGGCAAAACTAGTTTCGAAAAGAATGGCGAAGAGGGCTGGAGTTGAATCGCAGTTCACGGGTTGGATTGCTGGAAGGGCGATTCGCTTCTGCGAAAACAGTTGAAGATACTGCGAGTAAAGCATTAAAATATTTTAATACTAGAATTATCAAAGAAGTAAAAATGACCGACTAGAAATTTTTCATGGACAACTTAGTAAATTTACCGCGGTATCTATACTTTTGGAAATTTACTATAATTTTTAATAGGATCAGTAAGATTTGTTTCCCTCCTATTAGGCATTTTTTTTTTTTTATAATAATAAATTAATACGTAGGTAGTTTAATTTAGTTAATATTAACAATATTAATATTAATGGTTACTATTATCAATAACAACAGTATTAATATCAATAAAAATATACAGGATAATGAACCACAAAATTCTCAAATTATAAATAAATAAGTATACGTAATGAAAGATTATCAACGATTGTATCTTTCTTAGCAAAAAACCTTTTGCAATTACTGATACGTTTAAAAGTATTCTACGCTTTCAAAAGAGTGCGAACGAATGGAAAGTTGCAAGTGGAAGGGCGGGTGTGCGAAGGGGTTGTCAAATGGCTAAGGGAAGTAGAGAGGCGAATCGGGAAGAGAGACAGTATCACAAATAAATGTGACGAAATAACTTACAGATTATGTAAGCCAAGTCCATTTCTAGGCCTAAGGGCTGAGATTAATAAATCTATCTATCTTCAACGTTTCCAAATACCTTAAATTCTAAACGATCGGCATAGCGAACAAGAGGAAATCGCAAGGGAGCAACGAATTTTCGCAACATTCTGAATGAAAAGAATAACAAAGCAGAGATATATAGTCGAATTGCGGCCGGTAGAGATGTATACACACGCGCGTGTCGTAATTGCGTCTCAATGATTAACGTTCCCGGGGCGTCGGCTCACGGTCAATAATTAATTGACGATTGTTTGTGCAGGACGCGCGGCGCGGCAGTTCTCGCGCGGCCGCGGCGAGTTATCTCTCTCGCGTACGATAAGCCGCCGCGTGACGTGGTGTTTTCATTGTTCTTTCCATTCACTCGATCCATTACAGGAGAGACGGGGGAGAGACGTCGTGGCCGCGTGTGCAGTCGGTCATCAGGGGCAACCGCGTCGTATCAAAAGCTGACCGCCCATTAAAGTTCCACCGACGGCACTTACTTTTCCGCTTTTCCCGTTTTATCTTGGACATGAATTGGTATGAAAAATTCGTAGATACTACCCCCTATTGTCGACCCCCCAATAATCCTGTTTCACACATTTAACTATTTTCGTTTCTGTTTATATACATGAATGAATAGATAATACATATTTTATTTAATAATTTTAATAATTAATATAATATATAATGTAATGATAATATAATAATATAATAATAAATAATAATAATAGAAGAAAAAAATAAATAATAATAAAAGAATAGAATAAATAATAATAAAATACTATAATAATAAATAATAATAAAATACTATAATAATAAATAATAATAAAAGAATAGAATAATAAACAATAATAAAAGAATAGAATAATATAATAATAAATAATAATTATTATTATTGATATATAATTATAATACGATCTCTAACTTTCCCTAAAACTGAAAGACATATTAAAAAGGCAGTATCTGAATATCCCAAATAACTTTTGGAGCTTTTTCCCCGTAATGTAAAAAATCGATCGACTCGAACATAGCACAGTACAAATATAGCGTCGCGGCTGAAAGCTGCACGCATAATTTTATTTCGTTCAAAAACCATCAACGTATTTCCAATTTCGTTCGCTTCGCTAAGACCAGAGCACCACCATCCACCCCCCAGCAATTTCTCGACCATTTATTTCATTCATCGAGAGATTTCGAGCGACAACGGCATCCCCGGCATCCGTGGCCGCTCTCGCGAAGGGGACACGAGTTCCGAGAGTTAGGCGATTTCGTGCGAGTGCGGCAACCTCGATATTTTCTACACCCGAGGGTTGGCTTTCCACAGTCATCAGTCTCTGTTCCACCCTCGTTCTCCCCGTTTTTTCCCGTCACCCCTACACCCCTCGAACAACGCACGCGCGTCGATCGATAATTCAGCCGGTGCATGCTTGTGCCAGCGCCGAGTTTTACGGGAGAGAGAGATTAGCGAACGGTCACACACGAGTGTACCCTCGACGGTGCTCGTTTCCATGGGAACTTCCTTTTTCTTCTTCTTCTTCTTCGAGGCAACGAATGTTTACTCTCTTTTGACGTGCCTAGAGCCAACTAGCCGAAGGCTAGGGTAAGAAAACGACGAAAAATTCGAGAAGGGGGTGAGAGACGGTTTTGGCCTGTTAATTCTTTGAGGAACAGGATTTCAGAGAATAAATAGATCCATTTTTTGTGTTTTAAATTAAACAAACCTGTAATAACCTGTACTGATTCGTGTTGAAACTTGCCAACACAAGGGAACATATTTATAACATTTCTTTTATGGTACTACCAACTGCTTTACGTAAGTAAGACTAAATATAAATTTATGCGTAATGCAGCTATTGCAATATTTAGAGGTGAGTCTAAAAATGTCCCATCGTGTATTACCGTGCATCAGAAAGGTGAGACATTTTTAATCCCACCGTACACCAAGGAGTTAAAGGGGTAGTTCTCCCAGTGCTCAAATCCTACCTGACGTTAATAGACGTTACATTAGGGATGGTGGAAACAGGTTTGCTCTCGGTTAAAAGGGGGGAACTCCAAAAGTTCCTCTGTCCTACGAGCAAACTTGGAGATCACAATTCTTGTGTGCAGACAGAATTCTTCGCAGGGTGTTTCCGGTTTTTCCAACATACCGTAGGGCAGATACTATAGTGATTACTACAATTTTATGGCGCACCGAAAAATATATCTAGAGGCAAACATGCTTTGTTGATTTACGAAAAGAATAGCATTTTGTTTCCGTTTCTGCTCCAAAGTGACAGTAAAATAACTATTTTTCTCATTTTACGTTAAACGACGCTTAATGATAGGGGGACAGAAATTAGTTTAAGCTTGTTCTTTGAAAAATGTTTCAAGATGTTTCGTTCATTTGTATAACGATACTTATTTCAAATCATTTGTATCACACAATATTAATTCGTATTAACGCTAGGTTTACGGGACCCATCAATTTAACGGGTTTTGGACTTCATGAGTAAAATTTGCAAAAATAATTACTATTATTCTTAGCAATTTTTGCTGAGTTTTATCGATGGTGCGATACAAATATTCCAAAATCTATTTCCCTCTCAGTCCTGCAATTTCAAATTCTTTTTGATGTATACCTATTCCTTAATATATGAAAATCAGTTTTTGATGTACACCTATTAATAGACCTATTTACCTTATTAGTACACCTAGAGAAATGTCCGTAAACCTAGTGTTAAGAAAAACATATATAAGCCTATGGATCTGTCAGAGATGGTCGAAAACACCATCTACATAAATACCCCAGAAGCAAAATAGCCTAGTTTAAAATACCGAACATCCCAACGAGCGATCCTAATTATTAACCGGGTAAATCCCCCTGACAAATCTCGCACGTGCACAAATCAAAAATACGAATCCCCCATAATACCCCAGCGTGGCACGATCACAGAACCATGAAACACTGTCCAGGCTAATTTCCAAATTGATTCCCGATTATTAAACCGTGGATCGGAGCGAAGTAGCAATAAATACTCGTAAGCCGTGTGATCCCAGACGACGCAGCCGGAATCGAGGTAAACAATTACAGAGGAAAATCCCGGCCAGGTCCAACGACAAATACGATGATCCCAAATAGTTGGAGATTACCGGATTTTCCCGGAGCATTGTGCCCCCTGGCAAACGATTTAAAGCGGCCGGGAGGAGAGCAGCTTTCAAGCGGATTGCCCGACGATGAAACGGAACCGAACCAAACCGACGAAGCTTGGAACACTTTCTTCCAGCTCGTTCCATGACGAGACGAAACACACAATATGTGGCTGTTGCAAATAGAAAGGAATGAAAGAGAAGGAAAAGGAATGGGAAGACGGTGTATTTTGTCCAGGGCCTGCTAGTCAGTAAGGCTACCTAGCAGACCTGTGCCTTAGACGCAGGGATAGGAAGGGACAGGTCAGAACTCATATACAGGCACCTCTCGACTTTCGCACAATTTCAAAAATTCAACTTTTTAATACTAGAACTACCAGATCAGTCAAAATGACCAATTGGTGATTATTTATAGCAACCTTATAATTTCACTGCGATAAAGCTTCCAAAATTTACTATGATTTTCTGCAAGGAATATAAATAAAGATTTGTTTTCTATATATTATCAATATCTTTTCATGTAATTTTCAATTTGATTTCTTCCATGCAAATTGTCAGTAATTCTAGTGTTAAGCCTCTGTTGGCTGGATGTCCCCTCTAAGCTAGTTGGCTGCCCCCTCTCAGGCGACATAAGACTTTAGCCATCAAACTACAATGTTGTTCCAATCAATACTTTAAAGCACAGTTTTTAGTGCATATATTTTTACATTACTCTACTTTCGTACATCAAACATTCGCACGCACTATCAAGAACCAATTGTGTGCGAAAATCGCGACAGATTCGAACACTTGCGAGAAAGATCGTCGGTTAATTCCTCCTAGTGGCGAGGGCAGAAAGCTCGCCACACACAGTGTCTCCTTCTTAAGTATCGAAGAGAGCCAAGCGTCTTATTCCATACTGGAAGCTCCCTCCCTTTTTTTCTTCTCATTCTGATAATTTTATTTTGGCAACCTGCACGCTCTCCTCCGGAGCATCGTGGCCAATTGTAGGCCCTCGCTTCGAGCCTACAAAAGCGTTATACCGTTGCGCACCGTAGAGGAACCCCTCTTTGTCCGGGCATTTTTCTAAAGGCGGGCGCACAGGCAGGCAGGGAGCACGGATAAATACCTGAAAAGAGGGACCACGGGGATCTCAGGTTGGCCAATTTTGTCTGTCAACCGGGCACAATTGAATCTGTCTACCTGGCCGGGACAAAGAGGGATTTGTTACGAATTATTATGAAGCAGGGCCGTTTTCAAGCCTGGAAAACCTTGGCTCGGTGAATTTTCTTGTAGGCACCAGGTAGTTCATAGTTCTCTCTATTTTTTTTTTTTTTTCGGCTAGTTTTTTGTCTCGCCTGGTTGCTAGAGGGAATGGGTTTTAAAACGGTGAAAGAAGGGTTCCAAATAATGGTAACTGGTGAATTACAAGTATCTTCATAAATAATACATAATATCGCGTAGAATTTAGTAACGGTCACAAGAGCAGTAGTTTAAAATAAAAAAAGGACAAGGTCCTAAACAATCATTGATAAAATAATAGTTTCCAGTGTTTCATTAAGACAAGAAACACATTTGCATAGCGATAAAAATTAATAGTAAATTGAAGGTAATAGATAAAAGGAAGAAGTTAAAGATCATTTTCCGCTTCAACTTTTATCGTGTATACCCCCGCCTGCCTCGTGTGCTCGACGCGAACGTGATAAGCATACTTGTTTCGTTTCCAAGTAATCGCGAGACTCCAGCGTCTTACTTTTCGTTTAGTAATCGTTCTACGTGGGTGAGACACATGGGGAATTAAAGCGAGATAAGAAAATTCGCTGGACAAGAAAATCGATTTAATTCGTTCTAATTGAATTTCGTAATCCGACACCAAGCAGATATCAACCAGGTTTTATGGTAACAAAATGCTAATGCAACGATAATGAGACAAATTCGCGTATACAATTAGGATCTTGCAACTGGAAATAGATCGCTTCCTGCTAGAAAATTCTTACTTGCACAAAGGGATTACCCTCTCTGTGTGAGGATAACGTGGTTGCATAAGCTTCTTCGTTGATCAAAAAGCTTCCACGACCGGCTTTCCCTCTCAATATCTTTCATCGTGCTCGTAACAATATTTTTAAGGTTACCGTATAACACACACGTGCGGATCTCTTTCTGCGAAAGGACCGGCCTGCAGTATCCTTTGGCTAAAATTAGAGAATCCCCCGAGAACGAGACCGGGTCCGTTGCATCGTTACAGCTAGGGTTTTTTGTAAACAGAGTTTTCCTTCTCGCACGGGCTAAATTAAAAATTCGCGGGAAACGCGTACAGCTCGCGCGAACGAACGTAGAACGATGGTTGGCATTACGCGTGCGTGTATCAGTGACAAAGGCTAACTTCTTTGAGGTGACAAATTATTTGTGACAAAAAAAAGATATTTATCGATATTAATCGACAGAACTAAGGGAAATTTGAGAAACCGCTATTAACCTTTGAAATCTCGAAAAAAAAGGTGGGAATCTACTTGACATTCACTCAACATATTACTACTTTTTTTTGGATACTTCCCATTAATTTTCAGTATTTATAAAACTGTTCATATGTGTTGCACTTAAAACTATACTTTCCCTTTGTTTTGAAATATGTTCGAAGTACAAAATTTCTGTAGATCTTAATGTACAAAATTTCTTAAACTAAATTCTTAATTTTGTCTGCAACACATGTGATTTTCTCCACGATCCACAGTTTTAGCACTCTCAATTTAACGCTTCCTTTTTTGTTTACAAATATGTTCAAAGTACAAAATTTCTGTAGATCTTGGTGTACAAAAATTCTTAAGCTAAATTCTTAATTTTTTATTCAACACATGTGATTTTCTCCACGATCCACAGTTTTAGCACTCTCAATTTAACGCTTCCTCTTTAGTTCCAAATAAAGCGCAAAAATTCTGAGGTTTAATTCTCATTTTTATGCAACACACGTGATTTTCGTAACGATTCACAATCGCAGCACTCTCAATTTAATGCTTTCTCTTCATTTTCAAATATGTTCAAAATACGTCATTTATGTAGATCTTTATGCGTAAAAATTCTAAACTGCAATTCTCATTTTTATGCAACACATGTGATTTTCGTGACGATTCGCAGTCGTATGCGTTCTCAAACTGCAGCTGCAGACTGCACAGCCACCGGATGTTTTGGCGATGACGGTTCGCCTCAACGATTTTCTCCGCCACGCGACTCTCCGCGGACAAAAACTCCGCGCGATCTTCTCCGAGACACGACGGATTAAAATGTATGAGTGAATTAATCAGCCTGGAATCCGCTTCAATCGACATATCAAATAATTAGGGGTTGGTTAAGTGGTGCCCGAGTCTGACGGATCACGCGAAAGATCGTTTACAAACTTGCGCGCGTTGCGTAAAGTAAATCAGAATCTTGAAGGACGGATTACATCGAGCCAATTTCTCTCGAGTAACAGTAAAAACAGGTTTGAAAAAATTTGACACGGTTTTGAGAAACTGAAATCTTCAAATTACATCAAAAATGGCAGAAAATAATAAGAAAAGTAAAAAAAAAATCGAATCTACAAGAATTTACATGAAAATATATCAGCTTCCCTATTTATTTAAGAATTAATATAAACTTTTTATATGATTCAAAATTTTGAAAACGATTGAAATTTTAGGGACTTTCGAATTATCTAAAATTATTGTATATGCCTTTTTCCATTCGATTAAAAATAAACAGAAGGATAATTATTAGTGTAACGAAGATATATTTTTCTTCAAAAAGAGGATACCTCGAACGGTATGAAAAACACAGTTCAGAACATCTTTCCTGACCGGAAACGAAGGTCCTTAAAAAGCTTTCAAAGCATCTGTGTCTTTACCTCCTGTGCAACGTCTTTTCAAAATAACTACCGACTGCGTAATCCTGGACATATTTACTTTTCAAAAAACCCGACAGATAAAATCTTAAGCACACAAACCGACCAAAAATAACCAAGTATTGTTCTCGTTCGCCTTTGGAAGCTCGATTCTAACTCTGTCGAGATTAAATTGTCTCGTTTACGCGCGATCCATTCGAACCCATTTCATTGCGTCCGACTCTCGCGCAAAAGCAACCTGCAATCGACCCTGACGAATCGAGACGAGGAAGGAGAAAAAGGAGCAGAGCGTGCAAAGTTTCGCGTTGGATGGTGAACTCGATCGACGAAATAGATTCGCGAAAGGCGGCGACGAGCCTTGAACGCGTTTATCCTTGAATTCCTTGCGAAACACGCGTCGCACGGGCCTCGCTTTTTGACCGACGACGCCGAGCGTATTCGTGCACACGCTCGATCATGGCCAATGTGTACGCATCTCGCACCTTTAACCCTTTGCTGAGCTCGAGAGATGACTGTCGGTCGCCGAATGATAGTTTCGCAAATTTTTAGACCTTAGTTAGTTTGTTTAATAATCAAATCCGAAGATAATAGTCATACACGTGTAACTTTTAGTATATGACTTAACTTAAACTAAATGAAATTTAATATAGGCAAATCTTAGTAAATATTTCGCATTTAAAAATTTGTGAAATTAATATTATTAGACGATTAACAGAGGCTAACCCTTTCACGACGGGTGTCCCCCGAGTTTCGCACACAATTGAGTCTTGAAAGTGTGTGCAAATGTTCAATGTTCGAAAATAGGGAGATGTAAAAAAGTATGCACAAAAAATTGTGTTTTAAAGTATAGATCGGAAGAATATTGTAATCTGATGGCTAAAGTCTGATGTCCACTGAGAAGTGGCAACCCAGTAGCCTGCTGGACTCACGATCTCCCCTCAGAGGGGACATCCGACCACAAAAGCTTAACACTAAAACTACCGGTAATTTGCATGGAAGAGATCAAATTGAAAATTACATGAAAAGATATGGAATACCTAGAGAACAAATTTTTATTTATACTTTCTGCAGAAAATCATAGAAAATTTTGAAAGCTTTACCACAGTGAATTTACAAAGCTGCTATGAATAATCACCAATTGGTCATTTTGACTGTTCTGGTGGTTCTAGTGTTAAAAAATTGAATTTTTAATAATCACCAATTGGTCATTTTGACTGTTCTGGTGGTTCTAGTGTTAAAAAATTGAATTTTTAATAATCACCAATTGGTCATTTTGACTGTTCTGGTGGTTCTAGTGTTAAAAAATTGAATTTTTAATAATCACCAATTGGTCATTTTGACTGTTCTGGTGGTTCTAGTGTTAAAAAATTGAATTTTTAATAATCACCAATTGGTCATTTTGACTGTTCTGGTGGTTCTAGTGTTAAAAAATTGAATTTTTAATAATCACCAATTGGTCATTTTGACTGTTCTGGTGGTTCTAGTGTTAAAAAATTGAATTTTTAATAATCACCAATTGATCATTTTGACTGCTCTGGTGGTTCTAGTGTTAAAAAATTGAATTTTTAATAATCACCAATTGGTCATTTTGACTGCTCTGGTAATTCTAGTGTTAAAAAATTGAATTTTTAATGATCACCAATTGGTCGTTTTGACTGCTCTGGTGATTCTAGTGTTAAAAAATTGAATTTTTAAAAATGTACGAAAGTCTAGGGGCACTTGTATATGCGTTCATAACGCCCAAAGGGTTAAAGGAGATCGAGAGACAAATTACCTGGGTCCTCGTGCACGCGAGAGCCACGCCTGCCACCAACGAGCAGAGAACCAGCTCGCGCGTTGCATCGCGTCACGCGTGAAAATACCTTCTTCGGAGAACGTATCGGCGGGGCCGTATTTATGTCGCGCCGCTATCGATTCAATGGCCGCGCCAAGAGCAACCGCGACACGATGCATTTGCGTAAAATGCCAACGATCGATGGGTCGTCCGCGAGGTCGACGGGGGAGGTGGTCGTACAACACCCTAGCCACCGGAGGTTCGGATTGGAAGAGCGAGTTTCAAAATCTGGAGCAAGCGTCAGGATTTTTTTTTGTCGCGATTAGAAGCGTTTTTGGGGTGCAATTAAAACATCAGGGCGTCAGGATTCTTTCTGATCCGAATACTTAACAGTATTTTCTATTTAACGAAGTAATATCTTCTGAATTAGAACACCTCTAATATAGTTTTACCGTTGACTTCAGATTTTTAGTTTCACTTTTCACACCTACGTTACAAAGAATTTAATTTTTCGTCAAAGATACAGAAATCTTTGTGAAATCGGTACATCGTCTGTTTAACGAAATAATATTTTCTGAATTAGAACACCTCTGTGTTTCTCATATATTGGGACTAATATAGTTTTATTATTGACTTCAGATTTTTAGTTTCACTTTTCATACCTACGTTATAAGGAATTTAATTTTTCAGAAGTACAGAAATCTTTGTAAAATCGGTACATCGTTTGTTTAACGAAATAATATTTTCTGAATTCGATCAGATGTCTTTCTCATACATTGGAATTGAAATAGTTTTACCATTAATTACATATTTTTAGTTTCACTTCTCATACATTGTCAGAAATTCAAATTTTCTTAAAAGGTGCAGAACTGTTTGCGCAACCAGTTAAGAATAAAAATTCTGTATCTTCAGCTTTTCTTTCGTAGCACAATTCTCGATCCTTCAAGCTGTTCCATGACAATCGTCTTCTGGACAATGTAGAATTTCAGATCAGCTTGAACGATCAAAATTGTACGGACCAGGTGAATAAAGGCAACGCGTCAGAAATCTTCTCGCGTTCTCCGAACAGACCTACGCATAGAATGTTTTGACAAAGTGCTCGACGCCTCCTGGAGAGCCAGAGAGACCAACGACGAGCTGGAAGCAGAAGTGGATGGTCCAAGAATACCGAAACTCTCTTTCGATCTCGTTTCAGCCACGAAGGCGATGCAACCTCCCGCGAAATTCCTTATGAAACGCAGCCAGCGTATCTCGTATGCCCGAGAGGGGCGACATTATTCGAATAAAACAAGCTGGCTGTCTCGTCTCGCGTGTCACCGCGAGTTTCGCAATGACCATGTCAACCAGACGTTAGTCTCGTGCACGACGACAACGACGACGACCTCGAGGGCGAACGAAACAACGACACCAATAAATGCACTTTTCTATCGCGAAACAACCGACGAGGCGTTTCAGGCAGCCACCACGACAGAGCCTAGAGAGCGGTGAAATTTCATTCACTCGCGTGTTTGTGATGTAATAAATCGCCTGTATTTGTTCTGACGCGGTTCTGTAGATATCGATTCGCGGTGTTGAATGGGGACTAGGTCGTCTCTGTCAGCGGCCACGACCAGATTCTATTATTCAAAGTTTGTTGCTATTTATTTACGAGCATGCGGCCTCACCTCGCCGCCGGCGCAGGCTGTCCCTAATCCTATTATCGGATCGTATAATTTGGCGGAACAATCGTCGTGAAATTGTAATTGCCGCTCTTTACGCGCCTGGCGCGTTACAATTTCGCGCAACATTTTCTTGGAGCCGCGCCAACGAGCGAGCGTGTTATTAAATGTTTTATTAATCGCGGTGTTTCTGGCGGAGGGGAACATTTTTGAGATGGTGCGCGGCGAAAGCACGGGCGGCCAGTTTAGCAGAAAGTAATAACGCCACGGGAACGCATCCACGAGTGGAAATGGGTTAATACATCGCCTCTCCTCGCGGGTGAACCCCAAAACTGGCACACAACCGTTCGACGATATTTGTACGCCGGATGCTAATAATGCAAGGAAACGGAATCACGTAAAACGTGAGATTAAGAGATTGGTTGTGAAGTAGGTATCCAGTGATAAAATTGTATCAGTTACAAGAAATAACACAGTTCTATATTTGAGTAGCTTTAAAAATTAATTATCGTGTCGAATCGCACCGTTTCTATGGTATACATGGTGAAGAATATTTAAATTAAAGTAAAACAGTGCTAATAATGCAAGAAAACGAAATCACGTAAAACGTGAGATTAAGAGATTGGTTGTGAAGTAGGTATCCAGTGATAAAATTGTATCAGTTACAAGAAATAACACAGTTCTATATTTGAGTAGCTTTAAAAATTAATTATCGTGTCGAATCGCACCGTTTCTATGGTATACATGGTGAAGAATATTTAAATTAAAGTAAAACAGTGCTAATAATGCAAGAAAACGGAATCACGTAAAAGGTGAGATTAAGAGATTGGTTACGAAGTAGGTATCCAGTGATAAAATTGTATCAGTTACAAGAAATAACACAGTTCTATATTTGAGTAGCTTTAAAAATTAATTATCGTGTCGAATCGCACCATTTCTATGGTATACACGGTGAAAAATATTTAAATTAAAGTAAAACAGTGCTGTTAAATTTTGTACACGAGGAAAAATTATTGCGCTTTAACAACTCATACACCCTTTCCCCAACTTGCTCATTAACCTCTGTTTTTCTCAGCGCCATTTTAACGGCGAAATTTTAACTCCGTGCTTAAAATTCAAAAGGATTCTACGTAAGAACCCAACAAGGAAATTATTCCGCTTAAATACTCCTCGTATTCCTACTCTAAATCTCCCGCTAACTCTTCTTTCTCACGACTTCATTAGCAATAAAAACTGAGATTTTAACTGGGCACTGCAAATTCAAGAAAATGCCACGTAAAAAATGACGCTCGTTAAAATAGTCAAGCTGTTTTTTGCAATTAAACACGTTTGTTTACAATACTTGTAAATCGAGAACAATACAAATTAACGAAAATGTATAACACAGTTAACGCTAGAACTACCAGAGCAATTAGATCGGTAATTATTCATAGCAACCTTATAAGTTCACTATGGTGAAGCTTCCAAAATTTACAATAATTTTCTGTAAAAAGCATAAATAAAGATTTGTTCTCTACCTATTCTGTATTTTTTCATATAGTTTTCAATTTGATCTCTTCCATGCAAATAAGTACACAGTAATTATCTGTATTTCTAGTGTTAATTCGTACCACGTTACCCAAAACTATGTTATGCGAGTTCCACGTCCAAATTCATTAACCCATACTACGTTGAAACAGTGCTACAAGAATACCACATTACAGCAAAACTCTCGCATTTTGCGTACAGTGTTACGTCAAAATCATGTTCTGAGAATACTGCGTTACAAGAGGATTAAGCGTACAATTTCCTCGCATTCCTCTCGATCTGATTATCCCTGCACCCCGCATACTTCCATTAAACATCCTCGACATTCTCGAACAACTTCCCGAAAACTGAAGGAAACTACCCAAGCTCAAGCTCTCAAAATTTCGGTAGTCAGTCGAAATTCCGAAATAAAAGTCGCGTGCGCACGGTGCTCGCCCATGGGATTCCGTGAATTCCTCGCCGCGGATCAGGCGCAGCCGTGGAGGGTGGGCCGACGATAATCTCGCAAATTTCATTCCTAAAATGGGTCCTCCACCGAACAAAGACGAGCAAGCACGCACGCGGGACCCGGGAGGAAAAAGAGCGACCGCATGGCGACGAACGAACGTACTGGAATCCAAAGACGTTCCTCTCCCGGTCGGTCGAGCAAACACAGCAAAGCCACACACACACGCGCGTGTATATAGGGACGAGTGCACGCGACGCATACAGTGCACACAAATCGCTTTATCGCGTCGACGGGGGCGACAACGCCGCGGAGAAACCAGAACGACCCATACGGAGAGTCGCGCGACACACGCTGCGCTGGATCCGCTGGAGACGGACACCAGCTGACGACGCTTTCGAAAGCGTCGTGACCAGACCAATTGCCCGAAAACCAAATTAACCCTCTATGTGTAACTTTCAAGTCACATGCTAATCTATTGACATTTTAACAAATAATTTAAATTTTTTTCATGAGATGGCGTACGCATATTAATTCTATAATGTTGTATAATGTAAAATTGTTCAAACTGGACAATTCTTTTTATCTGCATATATAGGATCATAATTGTTGATTATGCTTTCCATCGATTTTTTTATATTTATAATAAGAATTCGGCCCATACAGGGGCTCCAAAGGTGACTCGTACTCGACTAATGATACTAACTTCAAAGATTTTCAAGCATAAAATATTTAATAAGAATAAGCTTCGTTTAGTTTAGCAATATTCTAAGATTTATTCACACGACTATTTAACCCTTGGAGTTTGAAAATTTACAAAATTATCATTTGGTGACTGACGCTCGCCTCTTGAGTGCAAAGGGTTAAATTCAAGGAAACCACCCCGCGTAACCGTCCAAATTGGGCCCCGACCGCGAATACTAAAGCGGGCATGCTACCGTAATAGGTCCCTTTTCTCGTATCACCGCGTTTTATCTCGCGCGTCGATTTGGTTCGTCGCCATGGCGTAGCGCGCGCGCGAGCGATCGTCGGTATCGTCTTTTATTCTCCGAGGGGCAACGAAGGCTACACGGAGAAGAGGACGACGGAAGGCGTGTGTTGCACAGGAGAGAGGATTCCAGTCGAAGAAGGGCCGTTCTGCCCCGCGCATCCCACCCGTGGTTTCCGCCGGCCTTGGAGCCACTGAACCACTCCGTGGTTCAACGATTCGACGTTCCAGCGGTGCTCAACCGATCCGATGATCCTCTTTGGCGTGTCCATCCTCTCGGTTTGTTACACGCCACAACACAACACACGCGTGTACGCGGTAGTGAACGGAGAAGAAAATGGGTAAAAACAGGGATAAAAAGAGTACGGCGAGCGAAGAGCATGGATAGGCGATACCGCGGAGACGGAAATGGCTCCGATAGCGGGCGGGATTGTTGCGAGGAGATAAGGGGTCCCCGGATAAAGCCCCGGCTAGGTCCGGATTTTCGCCTTCGCTTTCTTTTTCGAGCCCCGACCGTTTCGTACCACCTACGCTCGCCGACAGCGAAAGAAGCCAAGGTACGAGCAGATAGGGATCATAATTTCAAGCTTGGTTCTTCCTCTCTCTCTCACACACACTCTCACTCTTTCTCACACACTTACTCTCTCTCTCTCTCACTCTTTCTCACACACTTACTCTCTCTGTCTCTCTCTCTCCCTCACTCTTTCTCACACACTTACTCCTTCTGTCTCACACACACACACACACACACACACTCTCTTACTCTTTCTATCTCTCTCACCCTCTCTCACTCTCTCTCTCACATACACTTAGTCTCTCTGTGTCTCTCACCCTCTCTCACTCTCTCTCACACGCTTACTCTCTCTGTCTCTCTCCCTCTCTCTCACACTTGCTCTCTCTCTCTGCGCGCGAGCGTATGTGTGAGTGTGTGAGTGTGTGTGTGTGTACGACGTCAGCCTACGTTTGTCGAGCTTCGTTTTTCGCACGGTGCCTGGCTGCAACACAAACCTGGCGCGCGCGTTCTGTGCCTGTGCAGGGGAACAGGCGAAGAGACACACCGATAGGAGAGAAAAGAGCACGCGTGTATAACGTGCGTTGATCCGCGGAGAGTCGCGAACCGAAACGGGTCTTGGATGCTTCTAATAATACCGAGGACGGGGCACAAGGAACGCTTAACGACGCCCGATCGCTCGGATAATGTAATAACAGATATCAATTGGTTAATTACGACCGATCGATGAATTAATCGCCGGTTTGCCGTCGAACGAGCTCCATTAACGATTACCTCTACCTGGCCATGTATTATTTGAGATACGTGTGTACAGTTTGGTCGAGCAAAAGTGAAGCTTCTAAAGTGAAGCATGTCTAAGCACACAAGTGAAAAGGTGGTGAGGTACAATGACCCACACCACTATTCCGCGTTTTTGCATCGTTCTAACCGACTAGCATGCATTAGGTTTCATGCATTACAGCTGGCTGATTGATCGATTCCAAAGATAGTAGAGAAAGAGGTAAAAGTGGTCGGATAAATGGAATTTTTGGTTAATAGAACAACCATATTTGTACTGTTATTTCTTATTAATTAATTTATTTACTTTCTTCGATGCTTTGGTCTTAAACTTTTTTTCATTACTATAAGTAACTGTGCATTCAATTACTCTGATAAGTGGGTTTGAAAATGAAAGTCTCTGCTACATCTAATTATTCTCCCAAAAGATACATATATTATTGCTCGCGCAGACTGCAAGTCGATAAATCGATCCCGTATCGCGTACTACCCTGCTGCTCTAGAAAGCACATAAGGGGGAAGATGACTGCCCTCCTGTTGCTAAAACGGGTACACATTAACGCGTTTGTTAAACCTTTGAGCGCTGAATACTCTTGGCCTAAGTAATTCGAAGGGACGGCGTGCTATCGCTGAAGGCGGAGTATTGTTACCCCTACACTGACGATCTAGTCGAAAAAAATGACCAACGCATATATGCGTCCATAGTCCCTACGAGCAACCTCTGTCAGACGCATATATGCGTCCACAGCACTTAAAAGGTTAAGCGACCGGATAACGAGCCGTGCTGAAACATACCGACTCCCTGTAAATCGGCCCGAGCTTCTCAGAAATCGGATCTGAACGGCGCGGCGAGGCGCGGCGCGACTACGCTCTGCAAATAGAGGGAAGGAAGAAGAGTTGTACGAGAAGATAGAGAGAGAGGAAGAGAGACGGAAAGACAACTCATACCAAGCGGAGCTTTCGAATTCAACGCACGATCCGGACACCTTCCGTTCCTTCGTCCTGCCCGTCATCGCGCGTCCCTCCGCGCGCAGCCAATGACCGGGCGCGTCATGGCGAATACGCCACCTAATTTTTTTCTCGCTTTCCAAGCCTTTCAGTCATCCACGCAGGAAGTGGCGTATACACCCCCACCGTCCCTCGTTCCATCACGGTTCAGAAGAGGATTTTACCTACCCCGCTCGTTGCGGACACGCGCGCGTACGTGTTCTTGCCGCAAGGAATTCTACACGGGGACAAGACGCTATTGGCGCTATTGCGCCGCGACGGTAATATCTGATACGGCTCGCTGAAAACGCCGCGAAACGTGCGAACAACGACACGCGTTGTTATCCACGCGATGTGTTTGTGTTGCCGTTGAATTTTTGGTTTGCATCGTATGCATGTGTGGTGTGTACCGTGGAATACGTATAACGCACGGGGAACGATTGAAACGGAATCGATTGTTATGAAAATTAATGAATGTTCAGGTTTCCCAGAAAATAATACCCAATGTTTTGGAAAATTTAATTTATTGAGAGGGAAAATTAATTCAAATTATTTCAGCGAAGAAATTATTTGGTTTTGCAATTTTAATTATATTTTATATATGTGATACACGATATATGTGATAACTGGGTGCAGTAGGAATTCTGTACGGCAATGCTGGCTGCTGTGTCAAATCTTGTACTCTCCATTATGCATGACCGCATATATATAATCACATAAGTCGCATAAAGGTGAAGAAATTCACATAGCACCCTCGCACACGTTGAAGGAATATTACCAGGTTAGACGAACTGTCGGAAGAACTGGAAGTCACTTTACTATTTCATACCTAAACGTTTCGAACGGTTGTGGCAAAGCCTTTCCTATGAAATACAGGTATACCCTTTCTCGTGCAGCCCTGGGGGACCGAAAAGATGAGGTCAGGTCCACGGGACACGGGTCACCTTCGGGTATCCTCGTCATGGAATAATCCCATAAACTCTCACCCCACGAACGAACTCTTATACTCATAATCGAAAAGATCTTCGTCCAGACCGTTACTCATTTACGCTGGCAATCACCATATAAGTACTGTGCCAGTGCTCTGGAGTTGGCCCCCGGAACAGCACATGAGTAAAGGGATCAATCCGCTCGGTTCGCCTGTCCCCGATCTTGACGCTTTCGAAACCCTTATAAGTCACACACTGACATCAGCTACTGCTTTAAAGTCACTCGTTCATTATCGCTCTATCCTACTCGGTTCCAACGCCACCCGTTCGTTCTCCTTGTCACTTTGTTGGATTGATAGATGTGACCGAATCCATCAATAGGGAAAATACTTGCGACATAGGATGACTTCAAGCAAAAGTAGGGCAACAGCTAGCTGTTCCAGCCGCTTAGACCCTCGCTTCTTCCAGGGCTCAACTCTTGAACACCGCAAGGTACACAAGTCCCTTGATATCATCATCAGTCGATGTCGGTCCCCCCTCTCCTCCTAACGCTTGCATGGGATAACGATCGATATCAATTTCCAAGCACACGTGTTTCCCTGACTTCGAAGCGTTTCGATGTCGCCGCGGAGAACCGGAAGAAAAACGGGCCCCTCAGATACGATCTCCGAATCGTCTTAATTACCTCAGACATCTGTCCGCCGGAGGAAAGCAAAGGCGTGCGTGGTCTCGCATCTCTCCCCCCCATACACACTGTGTGATCACCTCCAATTAAGCTGCATTTTTCTCGCGTCACAACAAACCGTTCGCAGTCTCCGTTTCTCCCAGCCGCGGATCATCCTACGGTGACGTTGACAAAAGAGATCAGTGGGGGCCTGGCCGCGTGTCGCAGGTGCGTGCCTGCGTCGGGCCCCGAAGTATGGGGCAGAAGAAGATGCACCTGCGGGCCCGTGTGTGTGCGAGGGAGGTTTGGTAGGAGGCCGACGACTCTTGCGAACCGGGCACCGTCCCGAAGGAACGAAGAGGAGGAGGAAAAGGAGGAGGAAATAAAAAGCCGGAGGATGCAGACACAAATAGATTGCAAAAACATAATAATAGAGAAAGAGAAAGAGTGTGACGGGGGGGGAGGTGGTCGAAAGGCGGTGGACCTGGGGAACGGACAGAGGGGGAGAGAGCAATGGTACCAAAGGATGGAAAGAGAAGAAAGGGGTAAGGGGGCGAAGGGGAGGCACACGAGACGGTTCTACGGGAGGAGGCGGCGGCAGCAGAAGCAGCAGCACGCTTTGTCTCAAGGCGAGCTGCTCTGCTTCGTGGCGGCTCTTCAAAAGGCCGGACAAAGGAACGAAACGTGCGCGAGAATCAGGCCCAGCAGGCCTTTTCGCGACCAGTTTGAGAACCCCTTTCACTCGCCCGCGACCTCTTTGTCTAACGAAGGATCGTGTGCACGGTGCGCGAAAGTACGAGATATCTTAGAGACTACTTTGATTACACCTTAATCTCATATCATATGCATGATGTTCCTAAGAATCAACCCAAATCTTTTGTGTATGCGTACTCATACACAAGTTGTTTCGTAAAAATGAAGAGATGACATGAAATGTCTGAAATTCACAAATATGTTTTAACATTCACAAAGACATTAATTTAACAGCAGCAAATGGTAATTATGTGCTGTTTTGCATTACAAGCGTACTCTCGTCATTGACACAAAAAATTGCTACTTCTTCCTGATGTGTATACTCGTCAATACTTAGCTAACAGATTAAATGTATAAAGAAACCAAATCTATAAAATAATTCATTTCTTTGAACCGTTCAGCTTTTCTCTTATCCCTAACCGAACTCGAAGCACAAACTGGGCCTTACTGCGTGACTCACCCTGTATACACGCGCAGGTTTACACTACAGTCCGTAGGAATCTCTCCTCACAGCCTATTAGGAGTCGTTATCATTTCACCTCTCTTGGCCACGGAACAACCACCGCCGCGCACACGCTCAAGGAGAAAAAGGGAACAACCGCGTGAAATTTCGACACGGGCCCCGTCCGTTGTTCGTCTCTCTCGTCTTTCTCCTTTTCGGCGCCGAACACCGACCGAGAGACGATGTCCCATGATTTATACACGTCCGGAGGACGAAGATTCTTGAACCTTCGGCGTTTCATAAATCGACCGACGTTCCGGGAAGCAGAAACTGGTACCCGGAACGCGCGCGGGCCATTTTTGTGCGTTAATTGTGGAATTTGGAAGAGGAACCACGGGTGTATACCTCCGACGCGCATCAGAACGTAGGATTTAAGAAACTCTTTTTTTATCTCGTGAATCTTTATCTTGACGTGGATGGCTCTGTTTGAAATATGAACCGCGTAATAATTAATTAATGATCAATAATGAAATCAGATAAGATCGTAAGATTTTAGGAAAGAAATATGGAATAGGATTTATCTAAGAGCAACGCGTATTACACCGTGAAGTGGAGACAAATTAAACAGACATTAATTATAACAATAAAAATAAAAAATTATTTTTCGACAATAATATAAATCTTCCCCCCTTTCACCCAAAAATTAACCCTCGAACGACGGACTCTGTGTCTATTTTAACCCAACCATAAATACTTTCGTGTCAGTTTTGTCGCATAATGACTTTGACTTTTATTCATCAATGTTGATACCAATATACAGTAGCGGACAAAAGTTTAAGACGAAAGGGTCAAAGAAAACAAATAAATTAATTAATAAGAAATAGCATGATAAATAAAAATCGTAATCAATAAATAGTGCCCTATAATAATAACGATAAAGACAAATATATGAACAATATTTGCATACTATAAAACTATATTCTGCATTGTCCTATCGTCTTAAACTTTTACCCACTACTCTAATTGGTTATACGTAAAATTCTGTACATAATTTTTATTTACGTTTCATCATCGAGTCTGTCTTAGAATCGTTCGCTTTGCAAGGTAATAAACAAATCGGATATGGTTTGAGGCCCGACGCAGCATGGAAGAACCTTTTCCTCCCTCTCGTATTTCCCCCAACCCTTGAGCACGAGGCGTCATGCCTAGAAAACGCGAATTGGACAGGACAATCCTGGCTCACGAGTTCGAGTAGAAGCATCGGAGAAATAAAGTGATATATTTATTCAGAGCATCAAAAAATAAAATTTATTTGCATAACGTCCCCACAGGTTAACCCTTTGCACTCGAGAGGTGACCGTTAGTCGTTTAATGATACTAACTTGAAAAATTTTCAAATTCGAAATATTTACTATGATTCACGTATATTAAACTTCATTTAGTTCAGTTAAGTCGTATATTAAAATTTACATATATGACTATTTAACGTCCGGGTCTGAATTAAAGCCTGAAAATTTGCGAAACTATCATATGCTACGATTACGATGTCCCCTGAGAGGGGACAGTCGAGTGCAAAGGGTTAAATAATAAAAACCTCTATAAAACACAATGAAGAACGCGTACTTACTACCAATGGTGCCCAAAATCCCCAACCCAAAATTTCACGAGAATCGCGCGTTCTAGGCGCGACACGGAGCGAGCTTTAACGTAGTTAGTGTCTTGCTGACAATTAACGACGAATCGAGGCTACGCCGCCACCTTTTATCCTCTCCGTGGCTCTTGCTCAGCCTCGTTAAGCCGGAGCCACGCGATATAGGCGACGGTCGTTAGGGGAGACGTTTAGCGTAATCTGATTTCCAGCCGAATATAAAATCGAAATTTATTTCGTCGAAGGGCCTCGTTTCGCCCGCGGAACGGGTCGACCGACCGTGTCCCTCCCCTCCGACCGTTGTCTGCTCGCCTTTTTTAAACGCTCTGGCGACAAAACGAGGGAGAAAGAAAGAGAGACCAGTCGAATAAATTGCGAGTGCGGCCGTCGAAGGGAAGAGCAGACAGAAACAGAGCCCTCGAACTTTATTTTATTCACGAACCGCGATCGTAAAGAAAAGGCGGCAAATTTTAATACCGATCGCGTTACACGTCCCAGTAACACTAGTTTACGGCGTTTATTCAAAATTTCCATTTTAACATGCTTGGGATCTATGGGACCCATGATAAATGACGATCTCGAAACTTTCACTGTAAGAATGTTTTTGTTTATAGTCGATTTTTCAGCAAAATAGTTTCAACACCAAAGAGGTGTAGAGTGTATGCTACAGTTTTCCATTGGTCTCTTTAAATGTTCTATTTCTCTGCCGTATTTTTATTAAATTGAAAATCAATACATATAGGATGACAAAGGTAATTCGATTATCCGCGGAATACTTTAAAACCGATCCCCCGTGGATAAAGAAGTCCAACTGTGTTAAAAACAACAAAAAGACTAACCCTTTACACTCGAAATATGATGATTACTCGTCCACTATTACAAGCTGCACAAATTTTTAAAGCCAAAAATATTTTCTAAAATTCTCTTACATTAAATTTCATTCAGTTTAGTAAAATAATACACTAAGATTTACGAGTGACTATTTATCTCTTTACTTCTGAAAATTTTTGCGTAACCAGTATTCCATGAACAACAGTCGTCTCTCGAGCGCGAAACGTTAAATACAACCCGATACTCTTCTTCCCAATGTAATTCTATCTTTTAACTTCCATCGAAAACACTCGATTCTCGTGCAATATGCACCGGATACAATGTAAGCCGGATAATGCCACTTTTCCATCGATCCTCGTCGCCAAACGGGACTGCAAAACAGGAGGCACGATAACGCGCGCGTTGGATTGCGCAACGCGAAGAAAGTTATCTGGAGCAACGCGTTGAACAGGAAAAGCGCGGATCGAAATCTTTCTTCCTCCCCGTGTGTGTGTCTGTTTCCTCCCTCCCTGCTGTTCACCACTCGAGGATCGCGCAATTTCACCTTTGTCGCTCGCCCGCTAATTATCCGCGAGACGGGGACGGACGAAAAAAAGAAGAAGAAGGAAGGAAAGAAAAGAGGTGTTCACGCGTTTTTCTGCAGAATAGAAGGGTCGCCGTTAGGAAGTGGGTCAGTGCCATGTGCGATTCGTCTTCCCTTCCTTTCACATTATCTTTCGAATTAGCTCGAGCACGCGTCCGTCTCGTTAGACGAGCCTGTAGCCTCCTTGCTGGCTGTCACCGCTTTCCCTTTCCGCGCGACTTTTGCACATTGCGTAACAGACTTATAACACGTTACGCGTTAACGTGTAACACGTGCACACGAGGAGTGTGATTCTTTTTTCTGGTCACACACATGCACACGGTGGTGAACAGGAGCGATTACAAGGGGCACGTGGATGAGCGGTGGAAAAATTTTTTGGAAGTCTACGGATAATAGAGGCACGAGGATAGAGTTGACGATTGGAAAGGCGGATTTCGCAAGAGGAAATGCCACCTCGATGACGCCGGTCTGAATATAATCCGTTACGGAATTATTACTTTAAGGATACAGGCCTGGTCTCGGAGCTTCTAATGTCAAATATATTTATAGAGACTTCAGTCTCTGAGAGAAAGTGATAGACGGTAACACTGACTTACTGGACTTCTGATTATGTGTATTTAGAGATCAATTTAAAGAACGAAAATTTTGAAGGGTAGTTGTTGGTTATCACTTTGAAAAGAGATAAAAAATGGTGAATGGAAGTGCGAAAATTTTGATGGGTAGTTGTTAGTTACCATTTTAAAGAAAGACAAAAGAAGGTGAATGGAAGTGCGAAAATTTTGGAGGGTAGTTATTAGTTATCACTTTGAAAGAAGATAAAAGATGGTGAACGGCAGATAGAAAAAAATATTCTACTACAGTATTTTCTCGTAACTTCTACATTCTAGCTCCATTTGATTGTTACTAACAATAAATAATCGTAAAGAAGAATAGTCGATGAAAGACTAAGAGGAATTGAAAATCACACCCAATGATGGAAACGAACGCCCACCATTTAACCAGAAAATATTATATAAAATTCCAATTTATAAAATATGTAGTAACTTCTAAAGCATCTGAAGGTGAAAAAAAAACCAATTACACAATTTTCCAATCGTTCAAATCAAACATTCATCGCGTAGAAAGAAAAAAATGCGACGACGAGCAGAGAGGTCCACGATCCACGAAGGTGGGTCGGATTTTGCAAGACCGAAAGTCGAAACCGCGAAAGGGGGCAAAGAACGCGAAAGCGTCCGACGACCACAACAGGCGGATCTCGATTAAACCTCGAACGCCCCGGAGCCCGTCGTTGGGGCAATCGAAAAACACCGAAAGAGACAAAATGAGAAAGGTAGAATAAGAGAGGAGACGTGTCCCGCCGCCGCGTCCCGATGACACACTACCAAAAAGAACGGCGGCGTAACGCGCGCGCCGCGGCTCGGCGCGCATAAAACTGCTCACGGCGGTGTTTTAAAGGCCGGCTAACACGGAACGGCGGGCTCTTCGACCGGCCAACCTTCGATAATGTACACCGTCGAGCGTGCGACGAGGACAGCCCGTACAGGTTCGATCCTCGCGGTCCGTATAATTTCATTAAACTCGGACCGGGCAAAAAACTTTGGGACACGATTTGCCTCTTCGAGATCGAGAGTGGACTGACGAGACCCGCGCGAACGCAATGGACAAAGGATCGGATCAGCGAAAAACGAGCCACGTAAGAACGAGCGAGAGGAATGCTAGAAGTACACGCTTGAGAAAGAGAAAGATAGAGTGGGATGAGCCAAGTGCAGCAGACTAAAGGACGAAAGAAACCTCGTCCTGACGAAGAAGAGGCAAGCTACTCTCTCTCGTCGCTCGCGAGTCACCGTGTACACACACGCTCACACGCGTCGCGATGTCTCTGACCCACCCACCCCCCCTCGCGCGTAGAACCGCGGGGAAACACGGAGCGAGACCAGTCGATGCACACGCATACACGCGCGAACGAAGGCGAAAGGATGAAGCAAGCCCAGTGCCTCGGCTAGGAAGAAACGACCGGGCAGAGAGCAGTAGACACAGTCTTGAATCTTGACCTAGGACACGCATCGCCGACTACGTCACAGTTCGACGTACTACGAAGGCTCACCGACGCGTGTTCTCTCTCTCTATCTCTCTGTCTTTCTCTCTCTCCTTTACCTTGTTTCTCGCTTTATCTCCGTCCTTGGCTGGGATACGGTGTGTGTACGCGCGCCATTGCTGCTCTGCCACTCTCTGCGACTACCGCACACACAACACACTCTCGCACTCGACATTCACACGGTTCGCCCAGGATGGAAAGGTCGATCAAGGGAGCGAGGTCGAGGTTTTTCCTTGAAAATTCATTCTCGCGGAGTTCGCCGGAAATCGCCGCGTGAGGTCTACGGGTTTCTGGCTCGCCTTTTTTGCGCGGCTGCTGCAACGGAGCGCGCGCGCGCGCGCCACGAGAACTGGAGGATCCTGTAAGCGCGCGCGCGCACACATTGGTTAGATACACGCCGGGACACCTTGTTTATCGTTACCCGTTTTCACCGTGGATCAGGTTAATTATCGCCGTTTAAACAGGTAGGTGTTCTTTTTGTTTATGGCGAGTTTGTTTGTCTGGCAAAGTTGATTGGCCACCGCCATTTTTTTTTTTTTTTGCTTTTTCGAGTGCAATGACTGGTTGTGTTGTGTTACATGTTTGGATAATTTGAATGTAATTACGGGAGATATTATCTGCCGCGACGTTCAATTTAAAAAGGAATAGAAAATATTTATAGTTAATAAATATTATATTCCAATTAAGAGATCATTTTGTATTTTTATTTCGATATTTGTTGTATTATCATTGAGGGGGATTATTTTGTTCAGGATTCTCAGCTTAAATTAATTACGTTAGAATGATAAATATTATGGTTGGTAATTGGACGAGGATTAACAAGAGATTCAACAACCTTCAAGTGTAATGTACTAGTCCCTCTTGAGGTTTCTTTTGACTTCAATCCTTGAGGAACAATAAAAATAGAGGATTCCATTAACTTGCTGCTAATTAATGTCAGCATGATGTAAGATCAACATGAAACAAGTTTTTCCATGAACTTCAGGAGAAATCGATTACACGCGAACCACTTGTATCAGCCTAACCATTTATCGCTAACATTTCTCCGATTCCCGATATCCAGGCCTGATAACTCTACCATAACATCGATTATCATTTCCTTCTTTGCATGCGAGAAACCAATCCACTATACTTATATCATAATTACACCACATCGTTTTAACTTCTTAATTAATTAACAGCATTAACTATTCCCTCATTTAGTACTTGGTCTTAATTACCCTAGCAGATAAAATAAATAAATAAATAAACAAATAAACAAAAGCATAGAATCACTAATCAATCCTTATCAATATAAAATTTGAAAAACTTGAAGATAATGGTATTTTACAGCAAGTAGTAAGAGCGTAAAATTATAGATTCCTCCTATATTCTTATTCCTGGCCAATGTCATTAAACGATTTAGATAAACGCAGTACAATTACAAATCAGAGACTAAATACGAAGCGTTGCAAGTGCAGAAAATTCCACAAGTACCGAATCAAAAGTTACGCCAAAGAAGCGCATCCGTCGTAATGTCTGAAGGTTTCCACGGTCGAATTCCACGGTGTCGATCGGAGAGAACGATTCGACTGACAGCATAGCGGCGGCGACGCTTTCCTCGTCCGGGCGGAAGTGCCACGTCGGGTGCATTGTTGCGAGCCGAGTGTACGGGACGCGGATTGGCCAAATGGAGCGGGAGTTGTGTTCGTGCATATGCTTACACGCCTCACCGTCCCTTGCATGTATGTGAACACAGGCGAAAAGAAAGGAGAGAGAAAGAGAAAGAGAGGAGAAAGAAAGAGGCGAGAGAGAGAGAGAGAGAGAGAGAGAGGAAGAGACTGATTAATTAATTGATAGTTCTCTATTAGCCTTCTCAGCTACTTTGGTTACAGTTAGACAAAATTTCACATTCCTTCTATTATAATTTTGAGAGAGACAGGAAGAGAGAGGAGAAAGAGTAAGTGAGGAGACAGAGGAACAGAGAAAGAGGGGAAAGAAAGGAAAGGAAGAGAGAAGGAGAGTGTAGGTGGGTCGGTTGCGAACCACTTCCTCCCGGGACTTGTGCGGTCTTCGAATAATCGGATACTCGTGCGTGCTGCATCGGGGAAAGGATGTGCACCGTTGTACGTACAAGCGGAGGGGAGAAGAAAAAAAAGCGAGAGGAAAAGGAGACGAAAAAAAAGATGGAAAGCTGTTCGATGCTCGAATAACACTTCTTTGTACTCCTTTCATAAAGCGCTGAGAGGCCCCTCGGGTCCCGTGTCCGCTTTTACGCATGAAATAACGCACGGCGAAGAAATTCGATAACGCGTGTGCGCCCGTGGGGAACATCGCGCGATGTCTTCCCGGGCAACGCAACGTTTCGACGATTAACGGTACGAAAACGCGTATCGTGCGTGTGTCGGTGGCAACGAAAAAGAACATCGAAGCAGCACGCCACGTAGCGCACGATATGTAGCGCCGCATACGCGAACAAGTGCCACTCAACAGGCATTGAACGGACATTCGTTGAATCGACAGCCATGATTCGTTACCCTATGAGACCAGATGCGTTTGCAAAACCATTCCACGCAGAGGTGTTTTGCAAGGGAATCGCTCGTTCACAGACGAATAATCGTTGCATACGACGCGTGACGGTCTACCGTGGTGGAATTTCGCCAAGCCCGACGACGACTCTACGTAGGCCCCGTAGTAGGCCCCGGTATGTATGGCTGCGCTACGGACGCGCTCGACTGGCCGCTACTATACGTCCCGGGATAAAGAGAGGAAAAGAAAGGAGACGGGACAAAGGTCTGACAAAGGCAGAGGAGGACGAGAGGCAGCCAGCGATGGTAATGGTGCGGCGGTGGTGATGGTGGAAGAGGAAGGCCACCACGGATGGAGGAACGAAGAAAAGCGACGAATGCGAGGTTAGGTGAACCCTCGTCGTCCGCTCGTGTGCACGTCGTTCGGTGGATATTCGATATCCCCCCTCTGTGCAGTGTATCCTCGAGTATTGGCCCCGCGGCCTGCTGGTGTGCAACAAACAAAGACATTTTCCACTTCCGATGAGGCCTGCGACCTCCCTACCGGGGACGAAATTCTATCTTATCCTGTTCTCCAGGGATCGAACAGATCCTCGCTGCCTCGCAAACATCCGACCGCCATGATAAATCGATCGATCGATCGGTTAATAGGTGGTGCAAAAAGAAACCACTTTCGGATAGATGAAAATCGATTATTCTGAATTATTAGGGGTTTTGTTACAGTCAAATGCATAATTAGTCGTCCATCTATCGTACTAGGGATGTGTAATAATAAACAAAAATACCGACATGCGATCAACGATTTCTAGAAATATTAACTTATTCTACGTTAACCCTTTCTCGGCTCAGAAATGAATTGCACCAAAAAACACTGTTCGCTGCAAAAGGGTTAATAAAGATTAACTTTCGTACTTTACATTTAAGTTTTATCTACCTATATATTTTCTCTCCTTCACTTATATAATATACCGAACCGCGATAAGTATACGGATGCTTATGCAGCCGACTGTACATTTAGTTTGCAATGAGTTCGGTTGGAAAATCGTACAGGTACATGATATTACAATTTATCCAATTTGGACAATACTTTCTGTACAGTGTCAATAATTTTACAATCCCGAACACGTTAGTGGTAGCATATACACATATATACGTATCCACGATAAGAATTCGAGGGAAAGAGCCGAGAGGCGAAATCAGGAACACGTTTCCCACTAAAATTCGTTAGATGCGACGAAACACGCGCGGTCGCCTGACCTACGGTGAAGTTTAACGTCCCTATTAGCGGATGTCATTTGAATGGGAATGTAATAAAAGTCGCGTGCAGCATAATTTAATTCAAGGTCGTGCACACTCGCTTTCGAGCAGATGCACAAGAACGCAATTACCGGGGACCGGTGCCGCGCGTGTGGTAGACTGCTTGCCACGGCACACGTATAATTATACATGCGCCTCGCCGCGCTTTTTTATCAGGGAATAATATTTCGCGACTGAGCCGTAACTCGTGACAGGGTCCCTCTTCGCTCCGAGAGAATTCACCGGCTATCAGCCGGGCCGGTCGACCCGCGTGCAAAATTATGCGGTATGCATAATTGGACCGAATGAAATTCACGTCTTTGACGAAACGAACGCACCTCTTCTCGAGCCTCGATTCTAAGAGCGTGCTGGTACCCGACATTTTGGGTTCAGATCAGAACAGGTACCCGAATTCGAAATGACTTTAGGGTACCTGAAATTCTAAAACACGACGAGAGCAGTGGTTATAGGTCTATAAACATTATGCAAACATAAGTATCGTACTTTTTCATTATTCGAGGTAGAGTTAATATACAATCAGGAAAATGGCATAAAATATCAAAATGGGTCTACCTGATTTGATTTAAAAATCTGGGGTACCCGAAACTTGGGACCCAATTTTACCCCCGAAAATTTGGATACTCGAAAGTTTATAGATTACCCGAAGATACAAAAGATTCGCGTTCAACCAGCACCACCACCACCTCCTCCCTTAACACGTTCGTCGCCACGTCGCCCATATTTGGGTGACGCTCTTTTTTTTAAAGTTAAATAGTATTTTTAATTGGAATTTTAAACGGAATTCAATGGAATAAGCATTGAAGTATAATATACATAAATGTAAAATACATAAAATAAAAGTAAAAAATTGAAATTTTTGCTGTTCTAATATTTTTTTTACCCCAGTTTTCTAAGGGATTAGATTTGGGCCCAGCGAAAAACTCAGCCGAATCACGGTTTGGCGACGAACGTGTTAACCCCCCTCTTATCAAACGTATTACATTAAGTCGACGCGTCCTCGTCACGCGTTACGCGCAATTGAATCATGCTGCTGCGATGAAATCGATAAATTCGAGATGATAAATCGGAGACGATAAGTTTGAGACGAAAAGAGATTAGGCACTCGAAGATTTTTCTCGAAAGGCCTCTGCTCACGACGACGAGCGAACAGGGGGCACACAGAACGCACGATTGCTCGTAAAAGAAGAAACAAAGTTTGTGAAGATAGCGAAGGGCGGTTCATTCGGGAGGCGAGCGACCTCTGGTCGAGGGTAGTCGGTGCACATGGCAGACAGAATAAATAAAAAACGAGAAAAACCGCTCATTTCAGCCAACGCGCTGTAAACATCTGCTAGGCGGGGGCACGTTGGACCGTGCAAGCGGTTCTCAACCGATGGAGCGATTCGGTCCCTTCGGCTGAATTCATCGTCCCTTCAACGAGCCCTCAAACATCTCTGCCTTTTTCTTTCCTCTCTGAATCCTCTATTTAGACCCCTCTTTTTCCTACCGACCACATTCATCGTCCATCTCGCGCATTTTCTACTCTCTTCTCTTTTCCCTGGGGCTTAAGTGTCGATCGAGTTTCGAGTATGAGAACGGAAAGAGCCGGTGTGGGTAGGCAGCTGCTTCGGAGGCCAACAAAGGCAACAACCACCATCCTCGCCAAGGGTCGCTACTACATCACTACCACCACTACCCGTTCACATGCTAGTCACCGATTTTCTCCAGCTTTTCTCCCCTTTTATAAGGAAGATCTCTACGGAAACGCACAAAGGCCAACATTTACTAGATACCAACTCCGTGTATACTTTCAAGTTTACACACATATATATACACACACACCATATTGTACCGTACGAGATCGAACGATCAAACTGTTTAGGTATCAGAGAGATCTCGTGCATCCTTGTCCGATGTCGGCGACGAAGCTCAAGGTTTCGTCGGACGGAGAAAGCGCAGGAAGTTTCGACATAGTCGGCCGCAAATTGAACCGACGAGGAACGGGCGAACGGGTTGGTTCCACGGCCTCGTGGAGCCGTAACGGAACGAGATGAATGTCGGGGCACAATTGGCATGCGTGACAAAGTGTGTCGTTAACAGCGAAAGAAGGAAATTCGACGACGATGACGACAACAACGGTGCATTCAGAAAGAAATTCGGTTTCTCCCACCGCTTTGAAATTCTTCTCGTCGGCGGAAGCTCTTAATTTTGTGGCCGATTTCTGTGGTGGAACGAGCAGGGACGGGGGACTTTGGAAAATGACCGTGGGCCAAGGCCCCGCGTGTGCGAACTGGGCCCGAAAGCGTGGTCCCAGTCCGGGTCTGAAGTAATTTTTGACATAATTGCTTCTTTCCTCTTCCTGGGTGTATCGCTGACATTGTGTTACGCAAAACTTATTACACGTGTATAACGTGGAACCGCAGAAACGAACTTTATGAGGTTTTGATGTCTCGAACATGGTCAAATGATTCAATCTTGATTCGGTTAAGAAATTACCGCTAAATTGTAAATAAATTCTATTAACATATATATGCATGTAAAGGAATAAAAAATATTTTAATCAATCCTTACATACAATTATTATCATACTTCACATATTTCGAATAATTAGTAAGAACATCGATAACTATAATTCTGATTGACAAGATCTTACTTTAGAAATCTATTCAACGTATAGAGAACATCACGAGTGAGTTTACCGTTGTAAATTCGTGAAGAGCAAATAAAAATCGTATACACTAACACTCTCGGGAGGGATTTCGTTCCTGCTCTTTCTGTAAACCTTGGGCGTTTGACCACACCGAGCGAACAAGTCGTAAAATACTCGGAAAAAGACTCTCCCTGCCTCGTGGGCAGCTTTTTACGAAGACGCGTGAACAGCGGTAGGGCCTGTACGGATCTATTAACACGGTTTCATCGTCCATACAAATCTTCCAATTTCGGCGGACAGAAAAAAAAGTAGCGTGACTCAGAGAACCTGATGGGAACACAACGGGCACGTGCTGGTGGCACGATAAAAAAATAAAAAAAAAAAGAAATGTCGCCTCGAACGACCGCGTTCGAATTCTTGCTAACGTTTCCTCGAGAAAAGATACATAATGCGTTAAACGTTCCGCAGAAACCGAGTATACGACTTCGTCGCTCTATACTCGCGACACGCGTGCGCCCGCGAGCACACATACACAACCATGAACGTTTCCTTCGTTACGCTTGCAACGAGAGTAGTATAACAAACACGTACACGCTCGAACTTCTATATCTCGCGTGCCGGCTACAAATAAACCAGCCTCGATAACAGCGTTCGCCTATTTCGCTATACAAACAAAACTGTCCTCTGACGGCAGCTGGCACGCGTCGCCTTGCTTCTCCATCGGAGACGGAGAAAGTTTCGCCGCTTCGAGAAGGTCCTATTTGCAGAGGCAGTATTTCTATATACGTGTGCACGCACGTAGGTATAACCGGTGCTGTTGCGTGCACACGTAATACCGACCGGCCGGTATGTTAATAGAATCGGGGGATGACGGTTCGATAGCGAGTAGCGCTTCTTCCTTTTCCCATCGGTAACAGCAGCAGCATCGCGCGCGCGTCAGTCGCGTCGCTAGTTGCGTTGACGACGCTGCTGCAGCTAACGACCTGGATAACCGGCCGTGATGTTTCCAAAGTAACGTCATCGTTCGCCACGATGCGACACGAGGCGACGAGTCTGGCGACGGAGTCGCTCATTACAACTTCCGGTCCAGGAGAGAACGAGCTAGAAAGAGAGCAGCGACCTCAGAGAGAGTGAAAGACTGAGCGAATGAGTGGGAGAAAGAGAGAAAGAGGATAAGAGAATGAAAGGCTGAGAGAATAAATGAGAGAGAGGGACAGAGATCGCGAAGGGTCAGTGGTGGGGGAAGAGAATGAGCAGCGCGACGGACCGAATGGACGAGGGAATGAGACAGAGAACGCGGTGGGGAGAGAAGATGAGAGAAGGAGCGAGAATCGAGCGAAAATGTTCAACAAATAGCCACATCCTCATAATGGAACGGCGTATCAAACTCATTAGACGTCGTTATTGAATCGACACGATTACGTTCCGCAGAAAGATCCGATCTTCCCGTTAAAACCGAATACGATCGGTTCAAACTGAACTGCATAACGCGGTCCAACGAGGGAATCGGTGGATATGTACGTGTATAGTAGATCACACCAAAGTTGCGGCACCCGCACACCGTTCAGAGATTTAGGCGTGCGAGACTGCGGGAACCCAGTCCGCGTTACAGCAATGATTCATACCAGGTATGTTAAACTGGTTCCGAGGCGGGCTGCAACAGAGCCCGTTGGAAAAAAGAATCGTAGCCCGATCTAAGCGAGAGACACAATGCAACGTTAGAGAGAAAACGGGCTCCGTGGATGTGTATGTAGATCCGCAACCCCGGCCCCGCTCCCTGCGAAGGGTGAAACGATTGGGAAAGCAGGAAGTGGTGGACACATTTTATGTAAGAAAAGGAAATCATAGTTCACCTCGTTATTCGAATCGAGCATGTCCAAGGAAAACGATTGGAAATGCCCCCGAAGGATGCAAATATTATCCTTATCTCGGAGATAACAGTGTATCCAGAACGCGTTTCCTGATAAGTGATATTATTACAAATATAACCTTGGTTCTTTATCGGATAGTTAAAATTTATACCGATTTTCTTGTAGACAAAGATTCGAACAATCTGACGCCTCTTGAGTGGACAAAACTTTAGAATTAAACACGATGAAAAATTATACAAAAACTGATATTCAACGAACGAATAAATACAACTAAACTTGTTTACTTAAAAAATCGACTATCCCTTCCGTACAACATAGTAATAAACTGTTCCGCATCGTAAGCGTTGTTAGCTAATTCAGAAATACCATCGACTAATTCAGCGTCCGTAAAAATACTTAACTCGTAACAACATATAATGAAAATCGATCTCAAAAGGAAGTACGGTAATCGTATGGTAAGTCTACGCATTGCATACAACAGCACACGCAGAAGCATCGAGGAGCAAGCTGCCGCTACCACAGCGCGCGCGTTTCGGTCGCACGACACGCCAGCGGTTCTCAACCTGTGTGTACACAGATGGCGGCAATGGGAAACACAGAGGATGCGAGAAAGCACGGCCCGAACGGAAGAGGCGATAAGCACGTACGGAAATCCGTAGCGGGTTCTGAATTTAAAACACGAACAATCTCGACACCGTTCTAAGTGTCCAGGTCTCTAATGTTATTGGACGGTCAATATTAGTTGCGCCTCACGTGATGACCGGCGACCATCGCACGGCTTCCTTTTACACACGCCATCGTTTTCCCTCCTATCGTGGAATTGCGCTTTAGGCATCGCTGGAACGACGCCGTCGTTGCCAGGTACACACGTTATATTCAGATATAATAAAACGCTATCGACCAGATATATCGGGGCCGTGGCGGCAGCAGCAGCAGCAGCAATGTTACTCTTTATCGAAACGTATGTAGTAAAATAATATGTCGACGTAATAAAGCACGCGGCGAGAAACATTGAACCCGGCTGAAAAACGAAGAGTACACGCGCCTCGTCCGACTTATCGATTCCTATAACCGCCACAATCAGCGGTCGATATCGCGCGCAACGGTAATAGAATTATAGTAAACATAAATGTTGTCAGCCAGTAAGATGGAAAAGGAAAAATGGGCAGAAAGGAAGTTGCATGTTTTTTGTGTTGACCGGAAAATCTGACGCGTACACGCGGTAAACGCGCGTTCACGGAGGCATTGGCGAGCGTCCAATTTCAAATTTGCAAAACTGTATCGCGCGGGGTGAATTGTGCGCGCGTTCGTACGTGACGACAGACGCGGCGGCAGCGGTCGAGAAACAAGGTGTAGATGATCGATCGACGGCACGTGCTATCAATAGACGCACTCCTTCCGTGTGTATTTAACACGCGTTCTCTATTTCATCGTACTTTTGTTATGGAATATCGAGTAGCGGTACAGAAACAAATAAAAACGAAATGTACCTCTGTTCTTCTTCGAACAGAATACAAATTAACACTTTACCGACCGGGAGCCTATTAATCGGCTTTTTGCGTGCTTCATTTGTAAATTTTATAACGTTCCTTTATACGAAGGTAATACGTTTCAGAGGGATATCATATGTATACTGTAAAGAAATATTAAACTATTAATTACGCGAAGAATATATTGTTCAATAATAAAAACATTAGCGATGCATCCTTGCCAAAATGATGCCGGTCGAGAGTGTGTATCTTGAACTACTAGCGGTCGGTAAAGTGCTAAAGCAATCGCGTATCGTGTTCGATCACAGGGGAAAATGCAAATACGGATGAGCGCGGTACGGTACATTCCGGTATACTTTCGAACAAAAAGAAAACCGTTTTTAATCTCCGAGATTAATCGGTAAAAGCATGAATCTCGCGAAGCGTCGTAGATAAAGGATAGGCCAAAGGCACTGGTATTGATGACTGCCATCAGAGTTACGCGATTATTTATCAGCCGCGCGATCTCTGACAGACGTTAAGATTTAAATGGCAGGCCACGTGGCGCCGCGCGGCGGCCGTCTAGTCGTTTTCTCAATTTCGAAACGCGTCACAGAGCAACGTAAACGTGTATCGTGTGTTCCTCGATAGTACGGCGCGGATCGTTCAATAAAGGCAACTGTTTCGCTATTCAATGGAAAGATTATCTTTTCACGGCGCACGCTCAGAGAAGGAGGCACAAACGCGTTCGTTAGGTATGACTATGGTTCTCTTCAGCGAGACGAGGAGCCTCGTGTGCTCAATGAAACAAGGATTATAAAACTCGAAAATTGTCATTTCCACGTCGCTCAAAATGATCCGACTGAATGGCAGTTAAGTTATTGACCACGACTTACTTCGGTAGATATTATGATTTAAAAAAAGATCGGAAGTAGGTGTGTAGCATATGTGTCACGTACATGTCTATTATATTTTTATTTGTATTTGACTATGCTTTGACATTCGGAAGGAAGGAAGCTCGCAAAATTTCCACCTTAACGTTTTGTTTGAAATTCCCCAAGTTTAACGGTCGTCGACATTTCGAGCCCACTGACGAGCGGTCGGCTTTCAGCCACCATAAACACTGCTTAATCGCAACGCGTTACACGATAGCAACAATTACTATTTACCACTTAGTAAACTCTCGAACATTATTAGCTGTCGAATTAAATACGAGTAAACGAAATTAGTAATGAGCTTAAATAGTTCATAAATCTTTCTTTAAGTCATTCACAATTATTGTAGAACACGCTCAGCCGCCATATTGAATCCACTAATGCCCACGATGCGAATTTCTAAGTGCAGCAGCACATTGTACGCTGTTGTGCTGTAACAGTATGACATATCGCTATTGGTCGCATCGTTCCTGGAAACATTGGTATAAAAAAAGATGAAGACGACCAGAGCACGAATAAAAGAACGAGCTTGATATTAGCGTTTCTAGCAATGTGTGCACGCCAACGAATATTACGAAAATGTCACTGGACTCGAACACAATATGTCGCAATAAGTGCAACAGCGTGTAAAAATGAGCAGACACCTACAGACAATTTTTCCTATTTTTTCTCCTTTTATTGAATTCCGTGGAAGCGAGTTAAATATAAGCTAATCTGATCAAGAAGGTAAATCGGCAAACGACCACGACCTACGGCAGGGTTCACTGCACGATGTTCCGTTGAGCTTCTAAACAAATTTACTTTTCGAAGTTAGATTGGTTTAATTGCACCATTACTTGATACCGCGTTTCTCGCGCCACGCTCACGCCCGTGCCAATGAACTGTCAGCGGCGCTGTACGCTACAGATTCCGGTAACAAGGAATGCAAAATAACGTACTACGCGAATTTAACTTACGTAAACGTAGCGATATGCTTGGAACAGATATATTCCATCTCGACAACACTGTCGACGAATATTTCAACATTCATATTTGAACGACCTGCGGAAAAGTATTTTATATACCTACCGGTCAATCGCGTATAAATTACATGACAGGGCTTTCGACATATTCGCAGAGTTTATGTATCGATAAAAGAGTACAACGAATATCTTTGTTGACGCGCAGTCGTACGTTTCGAATGATTTCAAGACCCTGGGTGCTAAGCTCTCGCGTGTATACAATCACGATTTATCGAATCATCAGAGCTCTTCGCGTTTACTTTTCGAATATAACATTTATCGTCCACCGATAAATCGTTATCAGTTTTTCGAGACAGCGTCACATTGAAACGTATCGATGTTTCTACATACGCCACAAGGAAGAAACTTAGAAAACGGCGAGAGGTGAATCCGCGAGTTAAGCAAAAAGTCGAGGTTATGTTCGTGCTTACCTTGTCGGCCGACGATCTCTGCCACGTGCTCGCTGCTAGGCACCGGCACGCACTCGGTCATGTTCTGGCTCTTCTTAGAACGTGCCTCTTCAAAAACGCCTGCTGGTGTCGTTTGCAGAGGGTCCGGATCGTTGGCCGTTCCGGTGCCGGTTCCCGTGCCAGTGCCCGGGCATCCAGGAGTACCCTCGAGACCGAGCATAGATAATTCTAATGCCAACTGTAGGGCTCGTTGATCCTCGAGGGAAGCGGTGCCACCGCCATTCGCTCCACGGTCCATTTCGCTGAACAAACTCGTCGGCATGTCGCTCGATTGAAAAGTTTCGCGTTGTGTTACACCGGCAAAGTCGAACGAACGTATACGTTTGCACAGAAGGATAAATCACAGTTTCTTTATTTCACCGATTTTCACTATGTTGCCCTTCGTTAACGATAGTCTTGTGTCTTTTTCTTCACAGCCCGTGTCTTTACCGTTTCTCTTCTACAGTTGTTCTCGGCCAATTTTGTCGACGAGCTACGGTTGGAACCGTGTCGAACAGAGAGAGGTGTTCCTCGCGACAAAGTCTAATTCGAAACGATCGAAAAACAATGAAACACACGCACGCGCGCGTGCACACCACACACACTAGATTATTTAGGACGAGAGGACTACAGAGCGCTGCACAAAGAAACCGAGCGGTCTTACTACTCTTCTCGTGCGCGGTCACGGGGAAATGTATTTAGGAAAAACAACGATGCACCGTACAAAAATAAAATCGCCGCTTCGCCGGTGATCGCCTCTGCCTTCTTCCTTTTTCGTCCGGTCCTCTATACCGCGCGTGTGTACAACAAACGCACCGCGCGAGTGTTGTTCGTACACTGGAAATGTGTGGGCTACTACTCGCCGTAATGTCGTGTCCACACGATCGCACGGTCCTTTTCTCGTCGATCAATCTCTCACTCGCGCGTTTTCTTTCACCGCGTGCAAAGCCGTGCCACGAAAATGGCCTTCTCGATATTCGCACTGGTCGGAACTGTTCGTAGAGGTTCGTGTTTTTAAAAGCACGACTTGCAACCGTCAAAGTCGTCGCTCGTGATGCTCGTGTTTTTTTTTCTGTTTGCGTATCTGTTTTAACCGATACAATTTCGTTCGTTCGTCCTCTCTTCTGTATATCTCCCCGCTTCGTTCGCTCTCGTTCTCCCCTTCACGGAACAACGTAACGTAACGTAACAGCGCGTGTATCACGTTTGGGAGCTTCGTCACCGACCGACTGACTAAAGCGTCCGAGAGCGTCGTCGCGCGACTGAAGCACTGAAAACGGAGGCAAGGGGCGCCGCGCTCTCTCTTTCGTTCCTTCTTTCTCTTTTTATCTCTTGTACTCTCTCTCTCTCTTTCTCTCCCCCTCACCACGATCTTTCCTTTCGAAGGCAGGCGCGTGCAACTACCCTCTCGCTCGTGTTACCACTGCGACTGACTGCGACGTACTGCGACTGCGGGTGCTAAAGCCGGCGCGCCGCCATGTGCCGGACGCCGGCTATGCGTCTCGTTGATTGGTCAGTCGGGTCACGTGGCACCGTACCACCCCTCCCCACCACTAGTCGTCCAACCGGCGCACAAAGTACGAGCGCACCTACCGGCCGAGAGCGCCGCACTTCGTTCTCCTCCGGATACGGGCGCGTGTACTCGTCCCTACCGGCTTGCAACCCCCTCCGTGTTACCGCTCGCGTTCTAGCCTTTTCGCGAAGTTTCCCTATGGATCCGCGCTAGAATGCCGGCTGCACCACCGATTTTCCACAGAGGTGATTGCGAGCCCGGGACTGCCCGTGATTGCAGCTCCATCTCTTCGTGATAACACGAAATGCCACGATCAGGGGATGCACTTTCATTCCGTCGATGTTGTTTCAATTAATTTAATTACCATCAATATCTCTACGTTTGACTGTGAATTTAATCAGTTATTCGAGCGTGCTTCTTTGATAACCCTTTTTATTTCACCATTTCGTATTTAAATTCCAAGGTTCTAAATTTTCTTATTTACTTTTCAATCCGTAGTAGGTTGAAAAAATTTAATTTTTTAGGAAAATTTTAATAAACATGAACGGGATATAATATTTACTTAGCTTCTTTTATAAAATCGTGGTTGCGATGCTGCATTTTCCGAGAACGTTCGTTACATGCGCTGTATTATCGTTCACGGTAAACCTCACGATGCAACACCCTTTTCTATCCGCAGTCCCGTCAACGACCTCTAGCTGCATATAGGGTGCCTTGCAAACGCATTTGTCGGAACTCTTTTTCGTGGTGCGTATAGTCACTGCGGCCCATCGGTGAAGGGAAATGCAACAGGAAGGAAATTTACGACTCACGAGAAATAATAGCAAGGTATCGTTCGAGTCGTAAACCGAAGTTGGATCGTTTGAGACTCCTATCACGCCGTAAATTAGATACGACGTCAAGAGTATTTCAAAGGAAATCTCGACTGCTCCCCGACATCGATACAAAAGTTGAGATCCTCCTTCGAGAATCACAATTTTGTACGATTTAATTACTGTCTGTTTCTCTTCAAACGACTTTATAATCCTATTACTTGTTTCAACCATATTTTTCCGTTCATCAGCAAGTAAAACGTGTATGTCAAAAGTAAATATACCAATCGAACAATTTGCATGACAGCAATTACAAAACGTTCGACTAGTCTGTTTTTCGACTAAATTAAGAAAAAGGAAGGTGTAGCTACTTCCTTTTGTTCTCTTTATCGTGACAGAATCGACAACGCGATAAATTTACACAGTATCGCCGACGAGACGAGAAAAATAGAATTTTTATCACAATCGATATTCGACGTGCATCGCGAAACAAGTTTCTGCAGAAATGTCGCGGCTTGACGTTCGTACGCGGTGCATTGCGTTATAACCATCCATTACACACCGTGGAATGGTTAACTTTCCGTAATCGTGGTATCGAGAATAGCTTCACTCTGAATCGGTTAAGCTAGGTTAAGTTCCACCGATCCATCGTCCTTGAACCCCGTTGCCGATGATTCCACCACGGATCGTATAGGAATGCGCACGTGATTCGCTGATCGTGGATCAACGTCTAGCTAAGATGTTGCAATTTTCCCCGAAGCTATTTATAATTAACATAAGCGAGTAAATGTTACCGAAAAAAAGAAGAAGAAAAAGAGGAAGAAGAAGAAGGAGAAAAGGAGGGATCGATCGTTAACTCTCGCAGAAAAACCCATTAAAATTCCGTTCTCGAGCACAATGCAAAAAACATGGTCATTACGCGTGTTGAAGAGCACACCTTAATAAAAGCACAGCCGTCTCGATTCGCTTTAAAGGTGGGCTGCGATAAATTTTTAAAAGGAACCAGTTCGCCGTGTATAGGTATAAAAGCGAACGGTGCAACAAGCTGTCCTCCTCCTTTCTTCTAATTGTTGAAAGTCCGATAGGGCATGCGGAGTAATTGCTCCACTGATACCTGTAACCCTTTAATCCCTGGATCCTGACCATCGTTACAGCTAGTTACCACCTGAGCGACCGAAACCGTGCGTTCACTAACAAATAAAGGGGGAATTTTCGGTGTAAACCAATTTCTAAATGCACCCGCTCCAGGACCTTGAACCGAGGTGCAACCGTGTTCCCATTGTTCTCTGCCGACGACCCTTCGTCCTCTCCCCAGACCGACCGATTGCTCGATTTTTAGTCGGGCCTACACGCACGATCGAGACCGTGTCCTCCATCCCGCCGAGGACAGCCGGCGACGCTCCAGAATGATTCCAGAATATCAGAAACTTTTATTACCGAAGCTCTGCTATCCGTGATATCCATGTAAAATATTAACGTTTACCGGGAACCTCGGACGAAAATTTTACCGTCCTTTTAACGTTCCGTTGTCGTAAAGTTCATTCACTGCGGTCCTCTAAATGAGAAAAACGAAATGGTTGACATTCTCGAAGTAATGAAGGTAAAAGTTCTGGCAATTCCTTTTTTAGGATTTTCAGCTTTATGATTTGTTTGGTTGATACACGATAAATAATAATTTTAAATCGTATTTAATTTATGTATGTTACTATTAGTACACTGTTGATCACATGTATGAAATTACTTTGTGGATTACGTCCCTATCAAGCGTTCCGTTAATTCTTCTACCAATTTGAAATTAATACATTTTCGATTTCGTTAGATTCTCAATTCAAGAATTTTGTTTAAGTAATACATCACCGAATTATTTATTTACCTATTCTTTTGTAATTTTTGTTTTCTTTAAAATAGGTAGCGATTCGAAATTTTTCGGTAAACACAGGTAAAACGACAGGTGTCAGCGCGATCCTCGCCCAACAAATCCACCGTTCCTAGGTATACACAACACATTTACACAGCAGGTACAAAAAATTTGCATACGACTACCTAGGTACACCGAACAATAGCGTCGCCAATCGAACCATCGAAATCGTTCCATTTACCTGTTGAACCCATACAAAACGGGCAGGCAGAACGAATGCCACGTAAGGGTGCAGCAGACGGAGAAAATTCCTGAAAACTTCATGGTTCGTCGGTGTCGTTTCTGGTCATTCGGCGGATAACCTCGCCACGAGGAGGAGCAATAATAAAAAGAAACGTTTCCACAAAAGCGGCAAACTTTCTCGCGGACGGCGATCCAGCGCGAGCTCTTTCGGCAAAGGCGACTAATTTTGTTTCTCATCGCTCGCCGAAAGCAACGACCCGTGCACACTCTCTCAAGGCTGTCTCGGGAGGAGACCACCTTTTGCCAGAAGCACCTGCCGACTTCTGGCGAGCTCGTGCTCTTGGCTCGCTCGTAAATACCTGCGAGTTATCGTGCATACGTGGCTTTCCGAAACTCTGCCCAAGTTCCTTCATTTTTATCACGGCGATCGTTCTTGCCTAATCAAAGACTTAACCCTTTACACCCCACAGGCGAATTTTAGTCGTCAAATTGCACTGCGATTGGAAACCATTGAATATCGCAAATTTTAAATACGCCTCAGTCCTTTTCGATAAGTATATTGGAAAATTTTCTGCAGATTTACATAAAATCCGCAGCAGGTATATTTATAACGAAATTACTAAGAGTGTTTGAAGTACTACTCAAGGGTTTAAAATAGTTAACCTCTTCAAGTCCAAGTTCGTAGCGGCGCAAACATCTTTGTCTCTTTAAACTTTAAATCACCCTGTAGACAAAGACTTTGAGTAGTAGTGACGTACAAAGATACATAGTCATCTTGAATATCCTTTTCTTCGAGAACCTTTTCTTAAGATTTAGAAATGGTAAATATTTCGTTTTGTTTAATCTGCAGCTGAAACATTGAACTGCAACTTAAAATAATATTGAATTATTAAATAAGTTTTCAGTGCAATAATAAACCTTCCAAAATATCGTCTAACAAAAGTATAGAAACTGTTGTGGTTTCAAAAGGGTTAGGAAGCTTTCACGATTCAGTATCGTATAACAACTATATATTGCTAAAGCGTTTGAATATCAGTGGATTTTTTAATTCTCAATGAAGCTGATCTGCGATGTCAACGAAACATTAAGACCGTTATACCGAAAAAAAAAGCACGGCTTAGTCACTGGGTAAACGATTTGCCCATGAGTACCTCAAAGGGGTGGTTTCACCCTGCAGCACTCTCGCGTGCACACATGCTCGAAGCTTGAGCGTGAAAATAATGTGTACCAGCACGTGCGTGTCCGACGCTTATTCATCGGACTAATTGCCCTGGTAATCGCCGCGTAATCAGTTGATAATCGATGACGGCTATAATTCTACTATAATTGCGGCTGCGGGGACGGTGAACGTTTACGTTGGTTGGATTCGCAAACGCGATGTATAATCGGGCTCCTCTTTCACGATGCTGCAAGAATTGAATTCGACGTATTGACGGTGTGGTATGTGGACCGGAATGGCGCAATAGGACGAGCAAAGGGTTTGCTGCCCGGGGTAAAATTAAATGCAGACTGTGGAGAGGTATACGAGGAGCATAATGCGCGTAATGTACTGCCCGTGCATTGTCTCGTAATTGGAAGAGATGCGGGTAAATTGAATTATTTCTATGAGATTCTGCGTTGCATATTTGATTGTCGATTTGGCTGTGGATGGGTAAATTCAGATGATAGACGACAATTAACATTTTATAACAAGTATCGTAGGATCGTATAAAAATTTTAGAAAAATCTTAATAACGAATATTTTATGATGCACTTATACTGTCGTTTATAAAAATATAAAACCCAATTCAGCTTTAAAATAATTTATAATCCATCAATGTTACAAGAACGTATTTTAGTATCATTTCTGCACTGTGAATACAAATCGACCACTTATCCGAATACTTACCAGCGATAAGCTTCCATAATGATTATTTTCTATTTAAACCGGAGCCCCATCAACGCATACCGTTTACTACCCTATAGAAAATCGGCAAAAAGGGGAATGAAAATTGGGAGTAACCGTTAGAGTCTAACCACAGCTTTAGACGCGTTAACAAGATGTCTAATACCCCATCTAATACCCGTTCCTGTCCCCTAAAAACCGAAACGAGCTGTACATCTTTCTCGTCGGGCCAGAGAATAAAATTGCCCCAGTCCCCGGCGACAAGGTAGCAATTTAAAATTTCCAGACAGAATAAAAACGCGAACTGGATCAGCTGCGAGGCTCCTCGCCGCGCCGCTTCTCGATGCTGCCCACGTTCCCTGGGAACAGCCTCATATCTCGCGCCGCGCGTTTTTCGTGGCTACCACTTTCGCGGGTCTACCACGGTTTCTCAGCAAGCCAGCCAAGGAAAGCGCAGCCCTGGGACTCGGAGATATTGCAACACGATACTGTTCGAACTCGCAAGCCTTAACGCCGCGCGCCAGCTCTTAACCGTCGTGGCTTATTACCAGCAATAACGATCCGCTATATGCTACATTTATATCTTATCAGACCTGATGTTATACATTACTCGCCCGCCCCGTAATGGGGTATACTTCAAAAAGCTGTTTCTTTGTAACGCGTCCTCGAACGTTAAAGCGCGCGCTCAATCCTCGAATCCTCTCGGCTCGGCCATCAGCGCCACCACGGATAGATTACGGGCGTTCCCGAAACGCAGCTATCGCTTCCAACGTAGATTTCTATCTGGCCGTACCACTTAATAATTACGATAATGAACAACGGTGGATGTTGAAACGAGGCGTGCTCCCTGTTTCGATCTCCTTAGAGAGGGAAAAAATGAAAGATATGTGAAGCAGGGAGCACTCTCCCCATAAAGCGTCCGTAAAGGAGCCCCAAGTAAAGGACTCTTAAGACAGGCGGTTGAAAATATGGGGTCCTGCGTGTGGCCTGGCTACAATTGTATTGTTGCCCCGATTGAAAATAATTATTAACCTAACCGTAAATAGTATTAGTTAGATAATGCATTACCATCGCTTTTTATATTATTGTGCATATGACATAAAATAATATATGATACTTTCCTTGTATAATAAACTATAAAACTGTAATTGTAATATACCAAAATTATGATTAAATTGTATAGAAAGAGATAATATTTTAACAGTGTTGAACAAGTAAATGTCAACTGTAGTCGACGGATGCAGTGCTGAAGAGGTTAATACAGGGTGTGTCAGAAAGATCAGGCAGTTATATATTCCCTTTATCTCGTTTTCATTTAAAAGACCTGCGTCCAGATTGTTACTCTAGCCAACTTTTGATACATCCTGTATCTATGTAATCCTCAAGGTTCCCTCAAAATTTCAAAGCGATCCTTTCGATAAGCGAAGTTTAAGAGCACTACTTAAGATGAGCATAAGGGACTCGGATCCTAAAGGGCGTCTCTGGCACGCGCATAGCCGGATTTCGTGGTCCGGCGCCAGCAGCCCAACTCGCGTTCAACTTAATAACGGACGAAACAGTTTCTGACCGGCTGCCGCATTAACTAACTCCTCTTCGGCGTTCGGCGTGGTTGGTCGTATTTTTAGCGCGTGCAACCGGTTGCCTACCACGGCGATCATTGTCGTCGCTTTGCGAAACCGCTGCAACTCCTGCAGACCGGCGTGTCCTCGTGAGAGTAACGCGCGTACACCGGGCACGCCGACGTACAAGTAGAACTCTGTTTATCCAAACAGTTCTTATCCCGCTACACGAGAACTATATTTTTCAAAACCTGTAGCGGAATTAAACCATTCGAATAATTCTTAAAATTATACAAGTCCACCAATTTGTGTAAGAAATATTTATTTATACAACTATGTTTCTGTATGCAGAGAATGTTCTACGTATACGCTTAGACATAAGGTAAAGCTATAATTCAAAATAGGACAATAATATAATATAATATGTCTGGTAAATTTGCTTTTGCGTTTTTTACACAACTACCAAACTCTTGTTATCCAAACGAATATAATATGGTGATGGTTCAGCAAATTCTTATACTATAATTGGAACTATATATTTTGTCTTTCCATGCATTCGGATAAACGGAGCTTTACCATACCTTCGCGACGACATGCACGTGCATGCGCCTGCGTGTCGCGCGGCCGCGTTCGCAGAATACGTGCATTTCTCGGGGATTTTTCTGCGCGCGCATTAGCTCGCGCTTCGAGTCCGCGCACGCGCACGAATACCTGTTTCAGGGCGCCTACACGCGGACCGGTCATCGTGTGTGCGTGCGCGAGATACGCGCGCTGTCCCGTCGAAGAGAGAGAATATTTCGTTCGATTTCGATCGCCGGGGTGCAACCGGGGAGAGAACCACATTGCTGGCCTCTGAGTCGGCCGCAAATGCGAGGACGACGACAACTAGAGATGGGATGAAGTATAGTGCAAGTAGGTTCGAATCTAAATAGATAGTTTCGAACCTTGCACGAGTACTTCGAATGAAAAGGAACGATACGTCTAAATAGACACTAGCTTTGATGAAATTAATTTGAACTCTCCAGAAATTAATAAACTGTCATTTAACATAGAGGATGGATTATACAAAACACACACAGATGATGTATATGACACAAGATCTAGGAATTTATCATGAAAAACGTAAAATGAATATTAGCCTTTCAGTAATAGTAAATGTGTCTTTTAATTTTTTATTTAAAACAAATGAATATTAGAATGAACGATATTTCTCTATAATTTCACTAGTAACCTTGCTATAAATCTATCATATTTTGTATTATACCAATTCATATTATATGTACTCATCATTTATAATACGTATGTATAATAAAAAGTTGATTTTATGGTAGTCTTCACTTCATAAAATCAAATTCGAACATAATCGCATAGTGTATCTTCTTTCAAAGTTCAAGTGTATACTACTTTTACAAGATTCAGTTCTTTCAGACATCGAAACACTTGTAAATACCTTCTTAACGAGTGTTTTTTCTGAGATTCAAAAGGAGCTTGCACGATCCAAGTACGCTTAGCAAATGCGTTAAATAAAACATCATCTCTTACGAGAACCATTCAAATCCCATGAAGTGGGACCTTTATATTGGAATTGACTCGGATTCGTGAGTGTACATTGAGTTTGATCCCATCCCTAACGACGACGACGACGTTGGTGGAGGAGCCGACGCTCTCCTTGTCGCCGAACGACGTGTCTGAAGGGCAGGGCCGTATTGCAGGCGACGAGCACCCACTCGATATACTTCTGTGTGTGTGTGTATGTGTGTGCTTCGTGTTGCGTGCCATCAGGACGCACGAGGCGTGAATTTCAATGCAACCCTTGGCTCGCGAGCGAACCGAGACTGCAAGGGTAAATAAGACCGGGAAGACGCCATGTCAAGGTGTATCCTTGTAATACTTTAAAATTCTGTTCTCGGGAGAATTTCTTGCTGTTAATGGTTCACGGATGCTAAAGTTAAACGAAGGAAACTGAGATGTTCTTGTTATTTTGGCGTTGCAGGATTGCTAATTAGCAGTTGTTAAAGTTTAACTTGCGTTTAGTAGATGGAATTAATTAGGGTTGTTTACGGCGTTAGAAATAGCTGGACTGGCTCGTTAAAATTAAATTTCATTCCACCGATCTGCACCACTGAACTTTGTTTTTTGATTTTACACGTTAGAAAACAGTGTTAAATTGACCGAAAAAGGCTTGCAAATAAACGACAACGTTGATACTTTGATCAAGTTGTAGAAAAGTAAACTGTACTGAGAAATTTCAAATAAATGTACATCCAATAAAGAGTAACGACACTGTAATCGTAAAATAAAATCACGGTCAGATTAACGCCGCCGGAGGCAAATTACGGCGTTAATTGCTTCTAGAGCAAGGCATTAGATAACGATGAGCGGCTGCTTAGTCGGTTCTGGCTGGGATTCACGGTTATAAAGCCGCTGCACATCGGTGCGGATAATATTGATCGGCTATCTATCCCAATATCTGGTTAACCACGAAATCCGGCGGCCGCCCACGCAACTGCGTCCACGGGGGCACGGACAGGGGCCATGAGGCCGTTGCACAACGGCGAAAACGCATAAATAGCATGGTAAACGATGATAGCGCGGATAAACTGCCGCCTTTCTAAATATAACGTGCTCGGTCCATTCGCGGAATGTGCTTCCGACCGCAGCTTGTAACACTTGTCACCTTTTCTGCGCCTCTTGCTACCACCTTTCCTTGATCTTTCCTGTTTTCTACTCTTATCTCCTGTGCAGGAGACGCTTCGATCCGTGGTAATAGAATGGGGAATGTGGTACGAATATATAACTTTGTCATAAACTTAGTAGTCTCATCGCTTTAGAAATTTTTCTAATTTCTAAAAATACATGAAAAGCTTGTGCACTAGCATGCATATTTTCCGGAACCTGAAATTTTTGTTTGTAAAAACAGGGATGGGCGCAGTTATTATGTATTTGCATATGGCATAGAGTCAATGTAATACTGTTTACAATTGCAATTTGCATTTTTGTATAAATTCGAAGTTTTGTCGATGCAATTAAACAAATAAAATTTAAATAAAAATCTGTTTCACTCTTTGTTTAGTGCGATGTGCATTGTATTTAATATATTTTGTGTAGCCCGATGTATTATGTGCATTTTGTACTTCTGTATATCTCATAAAATCATAAAAATCTGCAGTCTGCTTGTAATAAATGAATTACAATAAAAATAATATTTTAAATTGTATGTTTCAATTGAACAGCACCAATTCAGATCACATGTTGTACGTGATATATCTGTTTCTTCGATTAATTGTGGGGAAGCATTTGCAATGTGGGTAAATATAGAGAAATAGAGCCCGTTTTAAACCGTGCTTCAGCCATTCGACCATGAATTGCGTGTTCTGAGAGCTCAAAGATTTGGGCGGTGGATGTTTCAGGTTTTGAACCGTGGAAAACAAGGATTAATTGAGGGACAGATGGTGAGATTCTGACACTTTTAAAGCAACCTTTAGCCATTCTGTATAATTTGTTGCGCATTAGATGTTTCAGAAAAAATTGAAACAAGGGAGGGCTGGATACTATCAAACTATAGCCTTGCTTTGTACATTAGCATGTTTTAAAAATAATGAAAGCTATAAAAATAAACCTTGTAATTAGAATATAACCATAAACGATAGGCAAAGAAATAAGAGTTAAAAAGAAACTTGTGATTACTAAGTGCGTTCGCATAGTTATTGGCGCACTTTGTATTTATAGCCGGAAAAATGGAAAACATTTGACGATTGATATTTAGGATTCCTTTGCACCTAGAACTTACTATAACTAATTACGAAGTACTGATAGTAGAGATATTATACGAAGTACTAGAGATACTAAAAGTAGGAGTAATTATAATTAATTTTATGCATCAGAAGAAGAAAAATAAAATAAGTAAATATGTCTAGAAGAAAATCGCCACAATTCTCCAGGAACAGATCTAGCGACACCCCTGACGAATTTAAAGCTCGCACGAGACCAGAGGGGGATCAACTGGCTGTCATGGAAGGAAAGGCATAGAAGGAAAGGAAACAGAGAGAAGGAGAATGCAGATTCAAACACGGAGGAAGCAGGAGAAAACAGGACGACGACGAGGGACGCAGAAAAGGGAGCGCATGGCGAAGGAGAAGAAAAGGCTCGCTTTTCAGACGGTTCAATAGATTTCGATCTGAGCGACGTTTTTCTGCGCTCGGAACAGAAACGAACAATGGGCCAGACGGAAACCGTGGCTTCTCGTACGAGCATGCACGTGCACGGTGCACATGCACACAAACCCGTGGTTTTGTGTATGTATATGTACATCTGGATCAACCGGGTCCTGTGCGGGAACGGAAGTTTAATGACTTGGTGTGTCGGTGAAAATCAGGATCAGCTGGAGGTTCACGGTCCCCGAGCTTTGTTCTTTGATGACGTAAAAAAGGAGCATGGAGTCTACAGGGAGGGTTGAACGAAATAAAAAGACAAAGGAAAAACGTTTGAAATGAAAATTATATTTTTCTTACACGCCTGATAACCGATTCACAGATTTACTCTTAATTCATCGCTACGTATTGGTAAACCAAGGCAGTTACGAAAGTATCTTTAGCATATATTTTGAAGCGCGAAGTTGGTAAATCGGCCAGTTCTCTACTATCGTCTGGCGGGCCCACGAGAGAGAAAGTCAGCAGACATCGATTACGTATAGCAGTTGGGAGTCGAAGGTCCCCCAGCTGTTCTTCCGTGGAGAGCGATGGACCAACGCCTCCTTTGAAAAGCGGGCTGGCGATATTTATCCCCTTGCACCACCACGAAATTGATTGTTTTCACCCAACTGAAAAATGAAGAACCCCCGTAGTTTTATTAACAAGAAAAATAAAAAGGAAAGGAAAGAAAACAATCGAAAAAAGGTATATTCGTCCGATCACGGTCGCAGTAATTGGTTTACATTTCACAATGGTTTTACATTTCACCATTAACAGCTCAATAAATTATCCGGGAATTTTCCCGAAAATAATACAACTGTTAATGCTGGTAGAATATTGTGTTCCAAGTATAGTGATTGTAAAAGTTTGTGCATTATCCTCCGCTAACTGCTAACTTTTATTATGCTCCTCGAATGGTACTCTGGACAATGTACCGTATTGTCCTTACCTCCTGAATGCTTATTTCGTCTGGCGGCACCCTTACCAGGGCCAAGGGTTTAATCCGGCGGCTTTTATGATTCGGCCGACCGTCGATCACGAACAATTTGCCATACGTTCGGCGTGCACTTAGTATACATACGCCCCGCAAGAAATTCCAGAATGCGTTTTCAGTCAATAACCACCCCGTCTGGGTTTGGCCAGTGTGTGCACGGTCAACATGGCCCGTCCACGGTCGAACCAGAGCTCGGAAGATCGATAACAGAGGACATAGTAGCGTTTCTATTTATACGAGAGTGCGGTTCGATATAACCAGCGATACAATCCGCGATACATGCCGGATAGAATCTTCCCGTCCAATTTTAGTCTGCGGTTCTGCAGGGAATAGATGCACGCGAAAGCTTGCCTCCTCTCAGCAAAGAATAGAGATTCTTAGGATTGCAATAGAAAGGTAGCCTGATTTTTGTTTGTTCAGATGATGCGTTACATTCAGCTATGTTGAATTCGTTTGGGATAATGGCGACACAACTAAACTTATGTATCTAAATTCGTACCAAATGAATAAGAAACTATTTTCTTATTTTATTATCATAGCACTTAGACGAGAATTTCTTTTATTACTCAAAACCTGATTTTCTTCCTGTATTATATTATAGTTTAACATAAAAGTACCTTAATCATCGAGATTCCTCTGAAATTCAATTTCCTTACAACACCTAACCAGAGTTCTGAACTTTAGAAAGTTCGTTCGCTTTACTTCTTTTTTCTGCTCGAAAAATTGCGCTTAACTTAAGGACGTCAGAATTTCACGAAGTATGTTGAAGATTATATTGTAAATTTTCGTTACTTTGTAACACTCGATTCTCTTACATCGTTGCGTTTCACTTCAAGCCTATACATTTGCATGAAAAAAATGAAATTAAGCAATCGTTTCGATTACAGAAGCTTGGCAAATTGTAACGCATGACCAAGGCTCTGTATTACAACGTGCAGTCTCCTAATCGGTATCCAGGCGCGTGTTTACGCGTGTCGTCGTCGCGAAAACAACAAAATCTAATCTCGCAGAACTCGATCGGCTTAGGAGCACGACACCTGGAGCCCTGTCTCGGCTTTCATTCGAATTCCAACGTGGGATTCCAGTGTCCAGGAACAAAACGACACAGGGATCTTTTCTCCTCGGATTACAAGACAAGTTGGACCGCGACCGCACATGTATTCTATCGACCGCAACGGCGTTTAAGCAGGGATTAAGTTTTATCAGGGTACAGCCAAGTGAAATGAATACAGTTTTAATGCGTTCGATTGTTCTCATCTTGTTATCGCGAGTCGTTGCCTGCCAACACGTTCACGAACGAAACCGAGAACGCCATCGTTACTTCGATGCGTGTTTTCGGGACACCCGTTTGATCCTCGTTGAGGTGCATCGAAATCATGGGCGGCGACTTAATTGCTTAATAGAGCTCGATAAAAAGGAACAAACAAGTTTTCACGAATGCACGACAAACGGTAGCGTATCGTTTCTCGAATATGCAGCGTGTTTAAAATTAGCTTTCGAGTTAGATAAACCGTTCAATTATTTCGATACCACTGTTTTCTCATTGCTTTCTGCGCGTTCACCGGGGACAGTGTAAACGACGTTAAGCCATAACGGGGCGTATCTACGTTAAAGGCATCCATTTACTTGATAACAATTGTGTGTTCGAGAAATATTGGAATCCGCAAGCTGCAATTATAGATATAATAACGTGTGGTACGTGAAGGAAGGAATAGAGAACGTTTCAGGAAGGATTAGTTGCTTGAATTACATTTGTTGCTGGGGTCGTTTAATTTCTTAGGGTGATACCTATAATTTTATGACACATTGTAAAACCATTTTATGTTTCTAAGGAAAATAAAAGTTCCCCGTGTGCAATAGTATTATAACAGCGACAATAAAATAATGTACCTATCTCGTGTAATATAATACAGTAGAGAACCAAATAATATAATTTTTATGGTAACAATAATGATAAAATTCAGAAACATGTAGAACCTTCTCTTTCAAACAGAAAGGTTCGTTCTAGCTCTGAGAATAATCTAGACAGTCCAACGCAGAGCGTTCACAAAAATTCCTGCGGCGAACCGATAATATCCCCAGATAAGAGATAAAACAACATTCACGCAGAATGCCCAGTAACTACAAAAATAGAGCGCTGGATCCCATTAAACCGGTCGAATTCATAAATCATGTCCTCGAAGACTGCTACCGGTCATACTAATAATCCCTGCGAGGTACACATATAATAAACATCTATCGCGAGTCGGCGGTCAACGTCGCGTCACTTCGACGTTAAAAAAGTCGAATCGAAAACGAGCCCCGTATCCTTGACAGTGTACGCTGAATATTCGGGTCACATCCTCCTCGATCGGACTTCCTTTGCCTCGGTATCACGCACACGTATGCATGCTCGTACGCCGTCTCCAAAGAAGAGACACGGGTAAGGCCGATTAGACAGGATCTACAAACGTGTTCGACGAATTATAACGATTTAGAAGTGGGACATTTGCCTGTGAGCCTGCCATGGCTCTCTTTCTCTCTCTCTCTCTCTCTCTCTCTTTCCGATCCCCTGATCTTTCTTTCCAGCCAGTTGGCGGTAAGGGAGAACGACCCTTCGCGAGCAGGGAAACAGCTGTTCAGCGATGATGAGAAAAGGACGGAGGTCGGGATGGATTCGGAGAATGGCAGAGGAGAGGGCAGACAGAGTGAAAAAAGAGGTTACCACCTGGCTTACCTGAAAACCGACGTCCGTATACCTGCCCGGGCATTCTTTTGTGAGGGGGCCCCCGGGACACGCACCCATTCCCAGACGGCCGTACGACATCCTGCGAAATTGCACGCCACAAAGCTACTGTGTCGTGGCGCTGAGAAAGATGTTTTGGGGAATATACTAGACAACAGGGTGTCCTTGATATTGTGCATGGATATCGAGGTGCCTGTTCTTGCGCTGTCGATGTCACTGACTTCTCGGGAGATTCTCCCATGAGATCGTCGCTAAGGTGACCCCTTCCGCCTCTTGTTAGACGCACATGCGATTTCCGACGAGTACATGCTCGATCGGTTCATTGTGTCGAAGGTAACAGTAGGGTTTCTTTTTTGTAGGAAGAATTAACAGTTACAGGTTGAGAAATTATAGTTACTATAGGTGGATTCTGAATGTTTGTATTTCATCGTTGGAAGTATAATTCAGGAAGACGTTTACATAGACTTAAGTGGCGTGTGCTTCTGCATACAATTAAGAGTACTCGTAGGGTGTTCGTGTGGTCGTGGAACAGTTTGATAAGTATGACTAATAAACATGATTAATAATGCAGTAAGAGAGCATATGGTTCGATTGCACGCGTGCTCCTAATTTTCCTCGCGCGGAACCGTTCTCTTCAGGGATCATTTCGTGCGGCCTCGTTTCCGGTCCGTGTGAAGCCAGATGCGGTTTCTTTCCCGTCAACTTTGTCGAACAGCGATCCGAGGAATCGTCGAATTCTCGTGACCGACTGGGACCCTTCTCAATTTTCTGAGTATACCGAAAATCTGAACAGATGGCGAATAACCACAGCACTCAAACCGTCAGTGTTATCATCAGCTTGTAATGAACAACAAAATTGGATTTTATGACAGCGCAACTAACTTACTCGGACCCTTCTTTCGTCATCGAACACGATTTTATCGCGGCGTCGAAATTGTTTCCCGGAACTGCGAATAACCTGGTAAGATCTACCTATCGCGGACTGATGTTATATACTAAATCGCATCACTGTAGATCACACTGTACAAATAGATACAGTTTTCGAAGTGTAATAATTTAAAATGATTTATAAAAATTGTACAAGCTAACAGAGTTATGAGTTTCTTATCTTATAATACTTAATTATTATGATTTCTTTACAAAACATTTATTATAAAAACCGGCATGACATAATTTATAACGAACTTAGGACTAGGGATGAGCGAATTAAGATACAGCTAAAATAATTGTACAATTTATGTAGGAATTCCTCGTAAAGCATCTTGCAGTTTTTTTCTCGCAAGGGCAACTCGGTCTTCTTGTCTTTTTATATCTTCATCGGCTATCGAGACTGCCTGAAACAAAGCAGTAATTTATTTGTCGACATTGCTTAAGTAATGGTCACTTTAACGATTTCATTTGCGTTGTCTCTATTGTTTCTGTTGATATACCCTTTCAAACCTCCAGTACATAATTATTTATATTCTGTAATAGGGTGTTCTACCTTATAGTTAAGTGTATTTAACACATCACACAACTTGGTTTTAAAGTAGCACCCTATTTGGTATCTAAACATCTATTCTACCTGTACGAGGGGTTGATCGGGATTAAGAAATACCCCGGGATTCTTCTCTAAAGCTGTCTTTGAACCCGTTTGTCCCGTGACTGGCTGAGACGAAACGTGTAAGGCGGTAGCAACGCTTTGAAGCAACGTTTCTTCCGTAATATACGGACCCACTGGCTTCAAACTTTTTGGTAAATCCATTGCATCAAATTCAAATCCATCTGGATCGCACGCTCTTAAACCTTCCAAACGTTTTTCCCAAAACAACTGTAAAGTTGAAGGCCCTAATTATGCGTAATGATAAGAGGTATCTATGTAACACAACACTATTACCATATACAAAATAATAGTACTTTACATACATAAGAATAATTTCATCACGGAAGCATAATGTATTTGCATCATGACACAAGCAATACGATAACATACAGTTAAATATTGTTTCCAAATTCTATCTTTACAATTAAGTGATATGGAATATATAAAAAAAAATTAAAAGTTACAGTGCAGTTTATACATTGACATTTAAAACATGTTTGTTATAATACCGATTACTGTAAAATATTTGCATAGCAAGAAACTTTTTAATGAAACATGCACTACATAAATGTTTTTAAAACAGCTGAAAATTACGTATGACTACTCAAAAATATTGTGAACAAAACATTGTATGTATATTTATTCATAGAAGGAAAGAGGCACATATTGAATAACAATTCCACAAGCACATCTAACAACATGTTACCTGCTTAGGCTTATCTTGGGAGCCATATTTGCCATCAGTTTTATCGGCTCCTTCCTAAATGAATGATTTGATGATTGAACCATGAAAACTTACAAGGAATATTAAATACATAACTCTAATGATTTTATACTTTTGTCAATACAGTGAACAATCATGGGTCATTATTTTTACATGTGATAGGGTACGGCACAGTTATTACTAGATGATGACAGTTTTATATACATTGTGAAATTTTGATGAATGATATAATGAATAAGTCAAAAAACTTTAGAGATGATAAATGCTTTTTTTAATAACAAACATTAAGACTGTAAAATGTCAGTACAATTTGTTTTTATATTTAGATTACAGAATTTTTATTTACAAAAAAAATTACGAATATACTAACTTGTTTCGGTTTTTCTTGATTTCCATGCTTGATATCTTTAACCTTTCCTTCTTGCGTCTTGTATATGGTTACCGGTTGTTTGAATATCGAAGCTGTCTGTCTTATCGGCGGTACCAACGACGCGTCGTTCCTGACTCCACGACTAGAAAAAGTGTGCAGGGGCCATAAACATAAATTACTAAGGTTAGAAGTGACAGCACGAAATGTTCCTGCATCAATTACAAACATTTTAACATTCGCTGTAAACTTCGCTTAATTCTTGTATACAATAGATAATCTATGTGTAATGTAAAAATGTGAACAAGAAGTTTTAGTATACAAGGCGCACCTGTAATAATAAACGTCAACCTTTCCAGTGGATGACAATTGATTTTGACTTTTTCTGGAGGCCTCTTCTCTGGTCGGCCAATTTGTTGGTAATGCTGACGGATACTTCTTTTTCTCCACTGACATGTTCATTTTGGAGCAATGCTTATTTCAACGTACACTAGCACGTTTTCCAAAATTACTTATGTAAATAATCAGCCAGCGAACACGCTAGCCATCTACTAGAGGCCATATTGATGCGTTCACCAAATTTGTATAGGTTAGTGCACTTATCACTTCGAGCATTTACCTACCAGGTGACGGTACTGTCGTCCAAGTTATTAAACTTCTAACTTATAATATTTATATTGAGTATATATTAAATTGTAGGTACTTGTTATTCGATACTACATGACAAGTTGAACGATACATTTCTTTTTTATATCATATATAAAAGTACACAATAAGAATTTAGTATGGATCAAGGAAAGCTAATTCATACACAAACTGTTTTTTATTTACTTCATATTACAGATTCTAAACATATGATTTGCGTGAAAAATATAGGATGTTTATACAAATAGAGTAATACGGAACATGAATAGCGATGCTATGTGAAATGGTCTGACATATAAAATGCAGTGATAGGTGTGCTATCTTCATTAGATTTATGGCCAAGTTAGGGTCAAATAGAATGAGAACATTTTGACTGATTATTTTATACATATTATTCAATTATTTAAATTTGTTATAGTTTCAAACTACTGAACCTACTTACAATAGTTAATGTTAGATTTTTAATGGCTCATAAAAATGTTAATAATATTCGGGAAAAATATAGTTGGTTACTTATTGGTTTACATTGTTGTTCATATATTCTTAATAATTTGTCGAATACAAGTAATGTATCAATTTTTAATGTTTCTTGCACTTTTGATCAAGTATGCAAACATTTGGGAAATATTCGAAAGATATCTAACATGAATTCTTTTAATAATTAAACAATATTTATAGCTGTTTTCACCTTCCACTGTTTATATAACGGTTGTTCTTTATTAATTTATTAACATTATTGTGTGTATATTGTTTGTATCTTAATAAATATTTATCAAATCTGTTACGATATAACAAGCAAATAAAGAAAATATAATTAATTCATAAGAACTGAATATAACACTTTGCACAAAGTGTAGTTTGATTAAGATTTATTAATTATCAGTTTATGTTAATCAGAAAATTGTAAGATCATTTGTTCTTGTTTCGCGCCGAAAGCTGTTTCGCACATAGTCCTACTGCGCATCTGCGTCCCAGTCCGCAGCCATATTCGAGCTGCTATGCTCTGTGATGCCAGACTGAGGACGGGAATTCTCAAGAACAACCCCTCCACTACGTACACTATCTCAGTAAACGTGATACGTGAACTCAACGTTTCGGACGTTAAGGTATTGCAGTGACAACGTTAAGGTAGCGCCCCGTGTTATAAGATGTACATAAAATTAAAGGTAAAGTTACATCGAAAAGTTATAAAATTAAAAGGCCTCATTAAAATAAATCAATTATCACAATGTATACGGTGAAGTACTTAAAACGTGATAAACTCATTTGTCTGAAAAAATGGTACTGGAAAAAATGGGAAAAAGAGGTCATATATAATTAATAATGGATTCGATTCATTCTCTTTCTTCAACTAAAAAAGCGGATTACAGTCACGAAGAAATATAATATTTCAATTATTAAATGCAAAATTTTATATTAAATACAATAAATTTTATATTAACTTTTATATTAAACAACAATAAACGAGAATTATAGCTTCTCTTATTAAAAGTTCGCGCTGAGTCGTTCTGCGCACCGCGTTTTACTGCGCAGTCGCGGCTGGCTGCCGGTCCGTGGGGCTACTTGGTCAGGCCCTTTCCGGCGTGGGACGCCATCGCGGTAGCACTGTGTGACAGGTGGAATGCAGTTCGTTCGTAATTGCGTAATCGACACCCATAAATGCATTCCTACGGGCTATAGCTTTATAATTTCGCGTTATTTAACCCGTTCGCTACCATTAGTAGTCGGAAGTGTTAGATTTTTATTTGTATTTTTGTTTAAATCATTTCGATATAAATTTAATTCGCCTACGGTATTTCGCGATCGGCGGGAGTGTTAGACTTTTATTTTATATTCTTTTAAACAACGAATCGTAGTGTTTTCTGCCTACAACATTTGACTACATGGTGGATACATGTTGCTGACCATCTACCCGGTGCAGCCTATGGGGAACCTAGAAGACACATGATGCTCATCAGGATACAGTGAGTCGCATATTTCATTATTCCTCCTATTCCCAATCATGTCGTAGGACGAATGGTCTGAAACGACACGGGAATTGGTTGTATTTTTCATTATTATTGCGAGCATAGTGATCACGAATATTTTATTACTCGTGTACACTGATATATTATTTGTTAGGGCTTTCTTGTATCTTGCGTTTGCATAAATTTATTACATACATTTTGATTTTGTATGATTTAATAATTTTACACAATTTTATTGTGCTCAGTATTATTATTTGCATTAGAATTTCATATTATTTCATAATAAAGCTTCGATCTATTATACGCAAAAACTGTCGAAGCACGGTCGAGGTTGCTTACGTAATATAAACAAGAAAGCATTTCGCGACGAGCTGGCAGGTGGCATTGAAGCGACAATGGTTGAACACTTGTTCATTGTTTACAATCTTTAGACTCGTCGTTTCGATAACGCTACCACTCGAGGGTTTTTGTAACATGTTCATTCAGAGCTTGGAAAAATATTTCATGTAGTGAATAGGAAAC